>LOND01005846.1:13017-30493 GCA_014220965.1 Paragonimus kellicotti
TGTACCAATGATGCCGTCTAGTCCCCTGCCACACCGAGCACTGATTGCCGACGCTGCGGCCGACTGGCGCAAGGTGCGAGGTGGACAGATGATGACCTGGCATAGAGAAATGAAGTCGTTGACGGAAGGATTGACCACTATGGGTCGGGGACGTCTCCCGCGCTGCGGCCCTCACGATTCACAGAGTCGGTGGCTTGAGACATTAGGTGAGCAAGCAGCTAACCGAGATCAGTGGCGTGAATGGTGTCGTTGATTGGCCCAGTTGTCTGTGAAGTGAGTGCACTTAATGATGCGGGGCAGTGAAAGCCGTAAGGAAGCTGTCTTGCTGATGACGCCTTACTTTCACTTACAGCTCGGTTGTTTGTTTGCAAGGTGTAGGCGCCTTGATGTTGTATGTTTGAATATAGACGTAGCTATTTTTAGTAGTTAGGTCCCCTTCCCTTCCCTTTCTTTTTTCTCTCTTCCTATATAGGGTTTTTTCCTTTCGTGGTTGTGTGGCAGTTAAGCATCAGTGTGAACCACTGATGTATTGCTGTCTATGATGATGGTGCACATGTGATAATTAAATTCATTTTGCTGACCGTCTCGGATGAACGTAAGACTTTTCATAGATCACGTACTTCTCACGGTCATTTTTAAAAAAAGAAACACGTGGTATAATCATCCGTTTAATTCCTTATGATCAATTTAGCCTTGGCTTACTCTGTCAAACCTTGCTTTTGCGGCGCTCGATCGGTTAACGGTCTGGCAACCTGTGTTTTGAAAGTTTATCCTGAATACAAACGATCGCTTAGAGTTCTTGCTTATTAACAACAGAACTTTCCCTTTTTTATTCATAGCGGTGTAGTTTACTTTTATTTCATGTGGTTGAGGAATGTCATTATCGGATGGAGTTTCCGTGTGACTATGTTTTCCGCCTGATTCTTAGCTTGTGGGTGATGGTAACAGATAGGCTTTCGATTCACATGTATCCGCATTGTCTTGCTATTCGATCCTAGTCAGAAGCATTTCTACTGGACTCAAAATTGTGAACTTTTCGTTTTGATCGTTCGTAGTTACAACATAACTATTGCTCATACAACAATCTGGACTTGGTGACCGTTTTTAACTTGGTCGTGTTCCCCAGGTGTAGTAAGCAGGTTTCAGAATAAATCGCTTGTGTACTGCATTATACATGTGGAAAATTTTATTCGTCAGACCCTGGAAATCTAGTCGCATGGTCTAAAAATGTCAGCACACGGCATTTGACGCTTAATTCTTTTTAATCTTTTAACATCGGTATATTTAGTCTTGGTCCGCGGAACACACGTTGCTTTGGACACACGGCGCTCATTGGTCCTCATTCAGTCCTGGGAGCTTCAAATCCAGTTGTCTAGTTGAATCGAACATCGCACCTGTCGGCCAATCGGAAGCAGGTCTTGAGAATCATGTTACTCAGGAATCTGTGGATAAGGCTGCTGAACAGTCTGCGCAACAGCTTACTAACATTAGGGTTTTTGCTGATTTGGACCGTCTGTTGATCGAAGATATTGCTTACGTGATGCAACGTCGAGCTGAAATGGGCTATGGTACAGCAGTAAGTTCCCAATTCATTAATTTTGGATGCGTTCATTTTGGTTGTTTTTTTGACTATGTCAGTTTCAGTTGTCAGCTTTTTATTATCGTATTATTATGTGTCACTGAATATCTCTTAGTAGTACGGCTTTTTTGTTGTGGTTGACTAAGATACGCTTAGTTTTTAATTCGTGTTTCAACAAATACACTGGGTTTCTCGTCTGAAAACGTTGCTTTTATTTTGCTTTTATGAATGGAAACCTCCAGTGTGCAGTACTATTCATATATTTTCACCGACGTGATAACAATCCTTGTGAAATGGTCCTACTTTGTGCATTCCCTTATAGAAAGATCCATCTACTTACATCAGCCTGTTCGGGAACGATATTCAATTACGCACAATGTGGGTGTGGATAAAATGTATCCTTTTCGTACTGCATCATCTCATTTGAATATCGCTCTGAGTAAAATCATTCACCTCCTTAATTGGTTACAAGTGCAAACTCTGGTGAACTTGGTCTTGCAGACAAAGTCTACTCACGAGGATAACTAAGATAGTTTCAACCGCGAATGGGCCATTATTCCAAGATAGACTCATAACTCGCTGAAAATTACCAAGCTATGGTCCGAAATTAAAAGCTACCTACCGATGTGTATTAAGGGTGTATCACATTTTACAGTGGCTAGAGAGGTACCCTTTCCGAACGTCATCCAATCAGGGATGTTTTCACTGACGAATAGACACATGAACGTTCCTTTTTAATATCCACGTGATCTTTATCCCTTACTAGCTTCATACTGACTATCCGATACTTCCTGTTCACAAAACTTATCGCTACTTGAAATAAGTTCCTAATGTTATGTCACCTCAAAGATGACGTTCTGATTTAGTGCTGTACCTGTTATTTTTTAAGCAGTTCATTCTCAACAGCTGTACGGATGCATTCCAACTTGTCACCCTCCTCACTGAGTCCACATTTTCTAAAGCAAAGCTGAAGTTATTTCAAAACTTACCAAATCACTCCAGCCTATGCGTATAAAGTTTTGAGCAGCATCAGTTGGTTTACAATGTGATGCCACGTTATTAATCAAGTTATCATTGATTACGTTGACTTGCTGTATGGATTTGTTGCCATTGTAACGTGTCCAGTATTAAGAGCATCGATTTGGGCACTATAAACTTTATTCTCAAACAACTGTCTCATCTATAACCTAGATTAAAACTCATACCCAATTCGCGCATTACTTAAAACCAAACACTGGTACAGTGTGCTAAGATGCCCCGCATGTATTGGACAGTTTTTTTAATGTCTACTGAGTATCACATGCGCTCTGTGAACATCCTTTACTTTGGGCTGAACAGATATCCAAGATTACCTCACCGAATTCGTCGTTCGTTCCCGAGGTGAGTTATTTTCAGTTTGTGCCATTTGAATATCCATGCATCCTCATGTGGGAAACACAGTCTCCTGGATATGTAGAATAGCTATTTTTATTCTTGCATCTGTGCGTATATATATATAAAAATTTAAAAGATGCCCACATCGAGTAGTTATATATATATATATATATATATATATATATATATATATATGCACAATAAGGCTCACGAATGGACACTGTTTTGCAGCGCGCTGCCCTCACGGATAAGTTTTTCATTTAAAGCGGTTTGCTATCACTCAGACGCTCCACTTTTTGTGAATGTAGGAACCGAATACGCATTCGTTCGGAGTGGATAAAGAATTTGTTGTTTTGTTCGTTATGGTTCACCTCGCTTGCATAACCCTTTTTAAGTACAGATCGCCTCTTCTCATTCGCTTCTGCAAGTGATCTTCATCGGTTCGACCAACTAATTGCAATCCACCGGCTGGTATGGATTGCAGCCCCTTCGCTTCAACTGGTCACCAGAATGATTGGGTGGTGTTCACCGAGCCCAATCGATCCGTCAAGAAGTGGGGCGAAGAACGAATCAACGGATATATTTGCGAATGTGAATGACATTCAAACTGAAATGAATGTGGGATAGACGAAACACTGGAGGAAAAGGTAAAGAAAATTTTTAACATTGAGATTATGCAACTGATTAACATAAATAAATCGATTATGATCGTTTGGTCTAAATGCATACTCCAATCAATGCAGTACGCTCGCAGTCAAGATGCACACTTTGTATACGAGATGGTCGCAAAATGGTCTCTAGAACCAGATAGATAGATTCATAAATGAGGCAAAGTGACATTCGAGTGTAGGAAAACCCACGATTGCTGCGCGCTTGATAATCTGAGCCACGTCAAGACACCCATCTCGATCCAAAGTCAACAGACAATCCGCAACCATTGGATGCCAGCTGAACGATACAAGCGGGGCAGTTGATCGTCCGGATGCTGACCACATAAGAAAGAAACAGGAACAGGGGTTAGAAATATACTGATAACGCAAGTCACGTACCAACAAGAAATCGGCCGGGGATGTGACAACATGAGCAACCTGAACCTAACCGATTGAAATCCGCCGTGGAACGCAGTTCGAGGGAACAGTGAGAGAAAGCGATGATTCTCAAAAAAATCGTAATCTGGTGGCAACGATTAGCGTACAACACGACGATGGAGAAATAACTGAGAGTAGGGTTGAACTGGGAGGGTGGAAGGCGTAAAATGACGCCCACAGATGTATTGGCATAAACATTGCCCTCCTCCTCCTCTTCTAAACAGAACAAAAAGGTCTATACAGATGTCTTCACCTTTTTCCTTACATTCAGGTAGGATGACCACGAAGTTATTTTTTCAGATGTGTTCTTAGAAGTCCATCGTCCAGCGATCAGTCATTTCTTTGCATGTTCTATCAAGAAGGTTCGGGGAAGGGATCAAACAACGATCAGTTGCATGAGCCACTTCCAATGCCCCAAGATCAGTCACGTGCAAGCGGCAAGGAGTGTTGTGGACTACGCAAAGGTGCGCTTGATCTATTCAACAGTAAGCCACAGCACTCACTATCGATGAGTTGTATCGTTTCCGAAAGCGGCGAACAAAAGTTGGCCGACTTTAGCCAACAGTGAGTCAATTTATGAGCGGTGTCATTCAAAAGACCGTAAATGGGTTAGAATGATTTTCAGGTACACAGTAGATGAGGAGGTTTGTGAACTGTATTGCAAAAATACCCATAATTGGCGGTTAACAGAATGGATAAACGGATTTAACAGGTAGAAAACATAACACCGCAAACGTATTGTAGAGTAAGCGACGCCCTGACATCAAGTGAACACACACACATTGGTCGGGCTATCAGAATCGTCTATTCTCAATTCGATTAAGCATACCTAGAATAGGTGTGGTCGAACAGACCACCAACATCGCATGCCAATGGTAGATTGGTCGTTGCTGCCTGATACGAAACACTTCAATAGTATACCGAGGAACATCATGAACAGAAAAGTGAGGGCGGTTTCACAAACAAGGGGCGAGCGATAAAACATCATATAGAGAACCCTTTGATGCAGCGCGTCATGGTCCAGATAATTGTAGTTTACATATACTCGACCAGTTCGCTACAAGCTTACATCATTTTTTTCTACATAGACTGTTTATGATACTCATCATCCGAACCGGCTCATTCTCTACAGTGAAAGAATTGTCACGAACAAATTCACCTTAAGCGTAACTGATAATCAGGTCACTGAAGCGTAGATACTAACCGCTGATTTGCCCGTTTATGGAACTCAACTCAGAATAGTGAGTGCGGTAAAATGTGATTATGACCCAGTGATACTGTGACTCAGCGTAATGAATCAGCACAGCAGTCGAACCAATCCAGAGGTCTGTCCAAAGTAGATGTCTGCGCCAACTGTGGGGACAGATAATGCTTTAGCCAACTTTGTCAATATAAGGACCAGAGTGATGATATTTTCTACACGACTATCCCAACCAACAATGCCAGTTCTATCGAATCAGCTAATGAAAATGCAGCTTCAAATAAGTACCAAACTGTTTGTGGTTATCTCGTTTATGAAAAACAAGTCTGTCCTCCTTAAAAGTCATGTTAACAGTAATTTCAGATAGAAGGTCCATCGAATTTGAGATATACCGTTCAATCTACTATAAGTACCGTTGGAGTTGGCGCCGATTCGACCGGATCACGCTTTTCACTTTTCTATAAACCAATGAGAGGTTTCGTGTATCGCCCGTTGTGCAAGTCTTATCAAAGCTTTCGGTTCAAGTGTCAATTCTATTGAATGGGCACTCGCGGTTTTGTTGGGTGCTGATTAGATAAACAGGTATCTATCGCGTTTCGATCAACCATTTGGATGTTCTCCTTTTACTAGAGGTGACGTCTAGTACGTAGCGATGATCAGCACCTTCCGAACTGGGCAGTGGTAGAAAGTCACCATAGACTCCAACACGTTTGTACAAATGATCGAGGCATTCATTTTTCAAAGCGTCCGGTTTAAAATGAGCGTTTCAATTTTGGATCACAATATCCCTCATCGCGTGAGCGTTACTTGTAGGTGTAGACGCTCACAAAAGGTAACCAAATATGGCCAGTCAAATTAGTTTTTTGGTAGCCATAATTGTGCCCCCATCGGAGGAGTGCAAAATTCATGGAAGCCACAAGCGTGAGATACAACTAAACTATGCATACAACATTGTCGTGAACATGTATTACACAATGATCATAATGAACATAATAAACTCATCATGGAATATTTTAGACACTCTGCTTAACAGTGAAAAACGAATGTGGTACAGTGTGTACCACATATTAAAAAAAATCAACCATAAAACGAACTTCCATAATTTCGTTGCCACTTTTATGCCGCTCATTACTTTCAGGGAATGTTTACTCTATGCTGAGACAGAGAGGATCCGACACCAAAAAACACATTAGACCAGCCACTCACGGAAAACAGTGTGTTCTAGAGGAACCTGTTCGGATTCTTCTAGTGGTTGTAAAAACATCGGATAAGTGTAGTAGAGTTTTATAGTGTTGGAATCGTTCACGAGAACACCAAGCCAAGCTTCTCTGGTTGGGAAATTTGAAGGGAAAAAAGAGAACAGGTAATGGTTGATCAGACACCAATTAACTGCGGATCAAAACTGACAACAGGTGAGTGCCACAGTGTACATGCCAAACTAGAGTAATACCGATTGTACAACGACTAGAAAAGGTTAGTGCGCAATGGTATTCCACCGACGTATGGAGTCGTGCCTACGACTACGAAGTTTAGTGTAAAGCACTATAATCCTTATCCACTATGTAGCTACAACTGACATCACTAGGACTGGTGTTCGGTTCGAAGAAACCTAACTAACTGTTTTGATGTATAAAAAAAACCGCGAGAAACCCAGTAAAAATATGTGTGATCACTATTTTCCATGTGATAAAAGCAAGCGGAAACGACTGTTGTTTTAGCGGATGGACTCCAAAAATTCCGTTTGATAATCGGCTGGTGTAGGAAGCACTTTTTTGTAAACTTTCAAACTTTCTCAAGAGAAGACTCAAACTTCTCAATCGAATTATGAGGAATTTTAATTTATCCGCTTTTCTCTAAAGGTTGTTTGGACAAAAGCGAACGCTGTTTGTTCGGGTTGCACAATGGTTTTGTTGATTGTATTTGCAGTTAGTAGATAACAAGTAGGATACCTCATATTACACTTTTGGACAGACTCACCCACATTTATAGCTCACTTTGAAAGCAATTCCACTGATACAAGACCTTTCGACGAATCAGTTGTAGGATCGTACAACGTTCTGAAACAACGCCTAAATATTCCGTACACAGAGTATGAAATAACCACAAAGAACATGATGCTCATAATACCATTTACGTGTAAAAGCAATTGTTTTATGCATCAGGTGCATTTGTGCCAATCAGATACAAACACGCACACACCCCAACTGCCCTTGAAACGTACTCGAACATGAATCCCATGGAGGCCGAATACCTATTTAGGTAGGCAGACACAAATTTGCTTAAGACAAAAACAAAAGAATGACGAAAAATTAGTTAGCGACAAAAACCAGTGAATAATAGGTACTCATTCTCATTATAATCACCACTTTCAACATTCGTATGCCATTAATGCGGAGTTTGATTTCGCTTAAAAGCATCCTCACATTCAATCGGCAGCACTGGCCCCGGTTGTACTGGCGAAAACAGGATGTACACTAACGCCGAATGGCTACGTTCGGTCCCACAGATTCACTCTTGCCGAGTTGGCGTGGACCACATAGTATGACCAAGCCCGACAAACTGAAGGGACGAAAGTTACAGGTCAACCGCTGATCGGGAGTAATGGTTAGTAGAAATGCGCAGGAAAGAGATAAGAAACAGCCGTTCAAGACCAACCGGAATGATTACCATCTCATCATCTCTCGAGGGAATGGAGTCACTCATTACGCGATGAAGTCTCTCAAACAAAAAACAGTCGGTAATGATGAGAGGGAGTGTATACCGCGTCCCGGTGATTGACAATAATTCGCTCGCACTACATGTAGTATATCGTAAAAAAGTGACCAACTCCAAGAAGACCACAATCATGATGAGTCGCTCACACTCCGTGTGTCATAGAAAGAGCAGAACATTTGCCGACAGGATAAGACCTACTGTTTATGTGCACCTGAGCCTACTCTGGTCGGTTTGGAGACAAAAAGTTAATCGATTGACATTTTCAGTTTCACATGTCTAGCAGTAATAAGACTGCTAGTGTTAAAAAGTTGAAAAGGAGTGAGTGAAGGAGAAACTCAATCGCGGCTTATCGGGCGTACTTCAGCACGTAGCAAACAACAGCAGGTTAACACAGAGCGAGAGATCGTGCACACCTTCATCCTACCGCAGTGATTTTGATGACCAAAATTGATGGTCTGAATGTAGGCGTCAACTCCGCGCCTGAATTCATCCGCTGCAAGTCAAACGGATCACCTGACACTGTAGTTAAGACGAGTTTGTCATGAAGTGGTAACTGAAAGCCTGTTTGTAAGTGGGTGATGAGGTTAACGAATGATCACATAGATTAAGATTATCTTTTCTGACAAGAGGGTGGTGCAGCACGAACTGTCGCAGTTAACACAACCTACTTATGTAAGATAGTGACCGAAGTTTCGTAGCCCTCACTGTGGCTTCTCACTGAACTCTCTTGATAAGAACAATGCCCATCAAGAGATAAGAGTGGCAAGCATCGGATAGGAGTGATGAGATAAGTGTGAACAACGGAGACAACAAAAAGAGAGCAAGAACAGAAAACGCGTCACGATCATAAATGAACAAGACGTATCAACCAATCAAATCAAAAATAAGATGACCAGACAGATAAGAATTGGTAAAGGAGATGACGAAAATCCAGCTTTATCCAGAGGTACAGGCAAAAACCATGGGAAAATTGAGGACACGCAAACATACACTGTGTGAAAAAACAAGGCAACTAGAAAAGAGTGAGTAACCTAGAGAATACGACGGCGTACGAAGGAAATCAGTAATCAAATAAACGGATGCATATTGCGAGGTTATAATATAAGCTTACTTCAAAGGACTCCACTTGATCTGACAAACATCGTGCTGTTCCGTGAACGTGTACACCTGTGAAAGAAAGAGTGAACTTGTCAGGAACGGTTTACGAAGGACAGACGGGAACAAAGAACACCGGTTAATCAAAGGATACAGGTTTCCGCCAACTGTTGGTGGTCTCAGTATATAATGCCCGGTACGGTAAACGCTCAGCTGGCATACGGAGTACGTGACCTAACCATCGCAGGCTGTGCAACGTGAGTAGTTGACCGATTGATCGCGCATCCCGGAGCGTTCCGGAATACGCGCCGGCGAACTGCCGTATTGCTCACGCGATCAGTCCACTTAATGTGGGCTAACTGGCGGAGACAACGATGGTCAAATACAGCAAGCTTGTTGATATCTTCCTTGCGAACAGGCCACGTCTCCGAACCATAGAGCAAAACAGAACGCACACAAGCATTATATACTCTTCCTTTCAGCGACAATCGAACGTCTTTTCGACGCCACAGTTTGGCAAACGCAACTTGTGCCTGTGCTATCCTCGATGATATCTCATCAATAATATGACAAACTGACGAGATAGTGCTACCCAAGTATGTGAAACTGTTCACAGTCTCAAGCGGATTACCTGCAATAAAGAAAGTAGGAATGGAAATGCCCCAGTCTTGAAGCAACACTGCATTTTGAAGGTGCGAAGCGTACTCCACACATACCAGACCGGTCACTCACCTTGTTCAGCATGGTCTGCATGTCTTCGGCAGAGGGCTAAGTAAGACAATGTCGTCCGCGTACTCCAGATCGGTCAACCGAGCGCCAGGAAGAAGCTCAACACCAAGTCCACTGGACTCCTTAAGCGCACCCTCCAAATGTCGTCCATGACAAAATTGAACAGGAAAGGGGAAATCGGACACCCTTGACGAACACCACTAGAAGTGATGAACGCCCGAGACAGCTGTCCATAAACCCTCACCCTGCTTGCAGAGTGAGCATACAGTGATCTCAACAGATTCACGTATTTCCCTGGTACTCCCTTGCGAAGAAGACAGTTCCAGAGAACGTTACGAGCAACTGAATCGAAAGCCTTCAGGTCCAAAAAGACCAAGACCGTCGGCTGCCTATAAGAGTGCCGATGTTCCAAGATCCGTCGCAAGATGGAAAATGTGGTCAACGCACCCTCGACCGGATTGGAATACTGCCTGTTCTTCGTGTATCTGACGAGCCGACGTAGAATGAGATTGGTGAGTAACTTGGAAGCAACAGATACCAAAACTGGTCTCTTGTGTCACATAGATTTCGGGACCCCATGTTTTAAAACGGGAATTACTGTTGATAAGCACAAATCACGAAATACTTTTTCAGATTCTCAAATTGTTTGCAGGAGTTTCGATAATTCTGTTATCATCCTCTTCCCACCATCTTTGAGAAGAGAGGGAGGGAGGAGGTCCGGTCCAGGAGCTTTATTACGCATCACCAACTTGAGCCCCAGGACCACTTCTGCTTCCAACGGAGGGCAGTCTGGAACGTAATAACTGACCATTCGGGTCCCGTCGTCCACATGGTCTGGTTGACCAGCTGAACTGATCTTCGAAATGTTCAGCCCACCTGTCAAGTCGACGCGATTGATTGGTGATAAGTGAACCATCTTTTTCACATATGGTCTCACTTACACCGACTCGACGACCAGTACAACCACGAATCAAGGAAAAGTCTTCTGCTATTCCCTGTAACCTCTGCTATCTCTTTCGACTGTTCCATCCAAGTAGTGCTCACGGTCTTTGCGCAAGCTTTTAGTCAGCTTGCGTTTAAGTTCTCGACGGTCGTCATCATATTCAGAACCAGGTGGGATCGAGCGACGCTTGTTCATAAGGTTTATCGACGCGACGGAAATCCAGTTCTGTCGCAACTGAACAGCTCCTTCGGAACATACCTCTTCACAGCATGATTTCATAGCTGCAGCGATTTGTTCCCAGTGTTCGTTAGGATCTTTCACCTGACTCGAACTGGGCAACTTGTTCACCAACGCCTTCTGGTAAGCGTTCTTTACACCCTCATCGCTCGAATGCCAGTTAATTACTTTGCATTTACGAGCGTGTGTCCTCTGCAAATGACAAAACAAAACGGGCACGCACAACAGCATGGTCCGAGTCCAGGTGGTTGCTCCAAAAGGCACGACAGTCCTTAACAGAGTGGCGCCACCTGTAACTGACTGCTATATGATCCAACTGTGTCCACGGCTGAGAAGCACACGGAGGTCTCCATGTAACACAGTGCTTCTTCCTGTGTTGGAATGCCGTGCTCGAAATATAGAGACCATGGGATGCACACAGCTGCAGCAGTCTGTCGCCATTGTCAGTGCGTTGTGCCCGGACACTAAACATACCTCCCAGCCGCTCCGGGGAAAGACGACCAAGCTAAGTATTAAAATCGCCTGCTAGTACGAGGATGCTTCAGAAAATCAACGAGGGCGTCGTAGAACGCTTCTTTGGTAGCATCCGAACAGCTGTCCGTCGGTGTGTACACCGATATAAGTTGAGGAAGAGGCATAACGCCATTCTCATTCGCGATTGTAGATTTAAAACAGTCTATTGAGTCTGACAGCGCACAAGCGACTGTTCACTGGGATCCAATCGAGCAAACATTGCTCTGCTCTGGAACTCAGTGCGATTCCCACTCCAGCTTGACCACGAGATTCAGCTTCGGCGTCACCAGAAACCCTGAGAGAGAAGCGCTTGAATCGACAGTTATCTAGAGGTGAGCTCAAATGGATAACGGTGCTAGAATCGTAGACTCGCGTCTCCGACACGCAGCACACATCAAGCTCCAGACTTGAGAGAGTACTAGCCAGAGCAGCTTGCTGACCGACTTGTCGGAGAGTGCGGACATTGAAGGCGCCAATGTTTACCAGTTGTCTTGGCCTCAGAAAACAATTATCGTCCCGAAGGCACATGGAAGGCAGAAGAAATGGGGGGTAAACAGTAGGAGAAAGTCGTGATTGGGTTAGTAATGTCACTGTCGGGAGAACGATAACTTCTGATACTTCCCGGTCGTTTATGCCGCGGAAGGGGGTTGACTTGAGGGACCCCACCCCGAGTCTCTGACTCAAAAGTCTGACCTGCGAGACAACAGGATACAGGGTTTTCTTGGGGACCCTACCCGGAGCCAATGACTCAAAAGTCTGACTCACTTGGCAATGAGGGGCTTGCCTAGCCCGAGGGCGCAGTGAATAAGACATTGACGTCTGATTCTGAGCACTGCTGCGCGCAGTGGATGTACTCAAAGCTACATCGGGCTTTTGGGATGATAGATGTTTTTCGACCGTATTGGATAATACGCCGGCGGTCACGGTCAACCGTTGGGCGATCGGAGTGCTTTGTTTGAGGGTACCTTTTCTAAACCCCTTCTTCCTGATACGGAAGACAGCAGTGCCGCAACTATAAAAATAGTTCTGCTGTATGCCCATAGGATCGTGCCTCACTACCTAAGCACTCCTACGCGGTCAGTAGTGCGACATACAATCCTATGAGTGTAACTGCTTTTCGTCTGGCTGCTCCCCTTTGGCCTGTCTGACAGGGTTGAACCTGGAAGGACCGGAGTCCTAGTCAGCATAGCCCGCCGGATCAAAACAGCACACAAGCCCGACCACCTCGTCAAGGTAGCAGTATAGGTCGGGATTATATATATATATATATATATATATATATATATATATATACCAAAGTAAACGTCATTTGAACACGCTAACAACGTTTGTTTCATTAAACGCAAAACTGACTACACGAGAGCGCTGACAACCATTGTGCCTAAAGGTTCATGCTGAGTGATTTGAGCCTGGCGCGTTATTGAAGAAGTAACGTAGAGAATAATTAATACACAGGACGTGTGTAAAGAACCCATATGTATTTTATAGAAAACTATCGTAGGCTGTAACGTTTTCAAAAGAAATGAATTACACTGGATCTGGTTAGGAAATATCACAACAGATGCATAAGTATTGATGGTTACAGCAAGGAGACGAGCGAGTGGGACATGGGAATACACCACTGAATAAAACTACTATTACATTGTGCAGGTTTGTGAAGAAATGATAAGCGCCATACAAAATATTTCTGGCTTCGTACTTTGGAAAACGTTCATTGGTGTAAACCGACCAATATAGATTAACAGAAAATATAATGTCAAGGTACGTGTCTGTGGAATGTAGCATTGTGTAAATCTGTGTGTACAGGAGTACACCAACTAAACTTATCAACTACAGAGTATGCTGTGGCTTATGATAAAATAACATCTAGAATTTCGGATGAATTGACTTTTAAGTTTTTAGAAAACGTTCAGCAAACAGGCTTATTAACGACCCTTCAGAGAACGGTTCACCTTCTACTGTTTGGCATAACACTGTAAAACAATACCATTAGCCAAATTGCAGCTAGTCATTTCAGTAAGTCCTTATATTCAGAAGAGGACAAATATGATAGAAGTACAACAACCTGAAGGACATTTTAGTTTTTGGGAGTTACCGAAAATGTACAACCTAGCAGACATAAATTTCACTTCTCTTTTGAAGCAGGATTAAGTTCACTGAACTGAAGGTTTTGACGGACACTTTCAATCAAAGACACCAAATACATTATTTGCGTCAAAAAACGGCGCCAAGTAGTTCCATCTCGGTAATTCACGAGTGAGAAGTGGAATGACAAAAGGAAATCAAAGAGTCTAAATTAACTCTTTTTGTTTGGTGAACAAATATCGCCTTTATGGATTGTCCTTGGTACGCCTCACAAAGTTTGAAAACCTTCCCGGGGAAATCATTTGCAATAGTGAGGTCGAACGTCTTTGCTCTCTCTAGAGGTCTCTCTTACATTCAGCCAATATGAGAATACTTCCTTGCGATGGTCTCAAGCACACTCACAACTCTTCTTCAACTCAATTCACACAGGCGCAGCTGGATGTCCCTCCTCTTGGCTTAAGGTTGATAATACCATCAAAACCGTTAACCAGTTGAATGCACAAATTTAATGTGAATATATGTAAAAGATAACGCCTGTCAACAATTATGTGCATGAGTACTTCAGTCTGTCGTAAAGTTCCTTGTTGGGTAGTTGACATTTTAGACGCCATCTATAAAATTGTGACCCTTTCACTACCCAAAAGATTCTTGTGAAATGGTAAGGACATTAGAACGCACGTCGGTGAATTCACAAGTTACGTGTTCGATCGATCTTGCCTCCTTTTTACAAATGTTCTCTTCATGAGAGTGAAATTTTGATGCGATTTTACCTCTAACCAGAACTGCGACAGAGGTACTCCAGTTTGATACATCAAGGGTATCATCTTACTGTGTACAAACAACATCAGATTTACTTTTGAAAGATGTGTTTACAAGCAAACACAGCGATGTGTGTATTCCATTAGTCTCAGTATTAGTTGATAGTCCTAGGAACGGTTTAGCAACTAATTCTAGATAATATTATCAAAACCGTATTTTTCAAATCATATGGTAGTGATACTTTGAGTTTTGTAGGTTCTAATTCTTTTTAACCACGTTTAGCTCCATCCACCGGAACCGCTTCCTGTCACACGAAATTGAATCAGTAAGCAGTCGAAACCTTTTCTAGATATCCTATTCACTATGCTATGGGACTAGACTTCAGATAATCGTAAAGCAACAATGGGCCGGGAATATCTTAAGTTTTCTAGTTTTGCTCTGACAGCACACAAACGTGAGGCGGTTGACATCCTGTTCCATAGAGTCAGATGTATTTGAGCCTTTGATAAACTACGAATAGAAATAGAAAACGTGACTGACAAATGTATATTATTAGTAGAAAACTCAGGAACTCAACGTGATGCACTAGTGCAAAAGACTAGTGCACAGTATAAACGAAATATATATTTCTACTTCTGCAATTCAAAGGGAATAATTTATATTTTTTCCAATATGAAATGTTTCGATATCACTTTCATGTGTCTCGATATCAAACTAAATTGTCCCAAGAGGTTTCTTATTTGAGTTTCAACAGCGAGTGGGGGACAGCACAGCTAATGTAGACTGACAGAAGGGATTGATTGGTTCTTAAGAAATGGAGATACAACATCACGGCCGAGTATTAGGGGGATAAAAAGGTATAAGCTGCGCCTAGACCCAGTTATCAAGCTGACGGGGGTGTAGGTTAACACGTACGCGGTGAGCACTGAGAATGTGGATGTGTTCGTACGACGTACAATGCACACGGAAAATTTCAGAGATGAAACGTGTAGACGGTGTGCATCAAGTAGTTGGTTTCTGAGGTACTTTGTCTGGCTGGTTCATTATAAGTAATCGGTTGACACATTATCGTATTTAGTTAGTCATTTGTCTTGATATACCATAATGCTAGAATGCGGCTGAATGAGGCTAGCTAAACTCTCCTGTTCGAAGGAGGCTTGCCAGTCACCGGTTATTCAAACCGTACGCATAACTGAGCAAAATGGTAACAGTCAGTGTGAATTCGCTCCGAAATGGACCGGTTTTCCCTCTCATATGTCAATACCGGGTTACTCCACATTCGGCGAGCAGTTGGATGAACGGATAAACGTTACGTGTAGAAACAAATAAGAAACGATTGACTGATGAGTGTCACTCACCCTTAATCACGTGGGCGATTGGTTCTGGCAGTGGCAAGCAGTGGGCAGTAAGACAATGTCCAATCCACATACAAACCAGCAGGATGGGCGTCAAGCCCCAGTTTGACATATAATTTGAGACAGAAACTGACCATCTCATTGGATCAGCGTTTATCATAACAGATTTAATATAATGCCATTCGTCCATCGTGAGAGAAAGGGGATTATTGATCCTTTGCGATGATTCCACAGCACCTGCTGTGGCTATCCAATCCAATCCAGGAAAAACAAAAGGTGAACACCGCGCAGCGGTTGCTCGATCGAGCACTTTGGAGCACATCGGCCATCAAAACCATGTTTTATTTGCTACCACCCAACATTTTAGTCAAGAAATGTCGACTATAGCTCGAATGTCACCGATCTTCGTAACACGCCTACATGCATTTTCACAGCGCAAGACTGGTCTTTCGCGGGTTTCAGAACTATTGACGAGTTTACCGTACCACATATGCTTCAGGATTCGACAGCCTTCCATTCCAGTCACACGTCCCAGCTATCGAAATTGTCCCTGATCGAACGAAGCAGGCGTACTTGGAATGCTTACTTTATCCAGCAAGTCTCCGTTCGAGATTTGGTTTTGCCCATTGACGCCTATGGCTCGTCTGAGGCGGCACAAATAGAATACTTTCAGGTGGAAGTCTTCAGCCACGTACCGTGACCAGACCTGGTTGTCACACAGAGGTGCACGAGGCAGACAAGTTGAGTGTATTGTCCATGGATGATAATCAAGGTATTGACGATGCTGCCCCGAGCTAAACTGATTCAGTTTGGAGGCGCAAAGGAAAAAAAATTGGCACGTTATTCCCCACAAGTTAGTTGACGATCCTTACCTGTTAAATAGAAACCGCCACGACCAAACCAATCAATGGTTACGAACACAGGGCTGTATATTGCTTCGGCTTTCTTTCTCCAGTTCTATATGTGTAATGTTAGCCACGTGCTAAGTTATACGTTGCCAGTTAATAGATTTCTAATTCACTTGACCAACTGTCAATCAATGCTTGCGTTGACATCCTAACTGATGTCTCGGCGGTGAAGTGGAGTTACTAAACATTACGCTATACGCTTTTTCATTGAACGAAGCAACAGAGTAGAACAAAGCTGGGTGAGAATCCGCATTTTGAGATTATATGGATTGACCTAATGAGAACGAAGACAAATTCAATTTAAGCTGAGAACAGCAGCTGTTCTGCTGAAGGGCCAAGTGATGTATCCTTACAAAGAGAACTGGGTGAAGAGATCGCTTGAATTGACAACACTTTTGTGATCACATGTGTGAGTTGAGGGTCACCTCATCGTTAAGTTTACGAGGTTGGTATCGTTGCACAATTTTCGTAACATTTCAACTAATCGGTTCGGATCAAAAGTGACACCAAAGATTGACCCCATATGGAAAATTCCGAAATGGAAAACCGTGACAGCAAAGTTCGCACGTCTTGAAGGCCTCTGAACAACGGTAAAGAGAAGGACAGGTGTTGACAACCTTGGAGGTTTGTCGTGTCAAGGAAGATAAAAGGAGTTAAGCAGCAAACGATGAAGGAAGATCAAAGAAAACGGCCAGCATATATCAAGAAGAGTAATGTTCCATGATCTGGGAAACGTTAGCCAATTACATTTCATTGGCATGAATATCACAAAGAGGTCTGTAACTTTCTCGGATCGAGCACCGCTCATTATGGAAGGCTTCACAGGCTAACACGGCACAAAGGACACACATATGGTTTCACCATTGACTGCGCAACGTAAGAAAAGATGTTTACT
>LOND01005847.1:16081-27905 GCA_014220965.1 Paragonimus kellicotti
ATGGATGTCTGCCGACGTAAGAAATGCAGTGACCATCATAGTCCTAGACATGCGAGGGCCTTTGATCGTGTGTCCCATAAGCGTCTGTTGAGCAAAATAGCATCTCTTGGCATACAAGACCGTTTGCACAGCTGGATTTCATCATACCTTGAAGGCCGAACACAAACTGTCAACATGAGAGAGCACTGCTCAACACCGAAACCAGTGATTAGTGGGGTGGTACAAAAGAGGGTTCTGGGACCATTGCTTTTTTCATGTATATAAATGATGCATGCGTTGTTATTAAGCATGGCGAACTCTTTCTGTTGACTGACATCAAAATTGTCTACACATCCTTACAGACCGGCAACCTCGTCTTCTGTCTACAAAATATAGGACAGGACCTAGCATCATTGGAGTCGTGGTGCAAAATATAAATTATGACGTTCTCAGCGAGGAAAACGAACATTATCGCTTATGGTTGTCAAATACCCAATGGGTCTGTCTCACTAGATGGTCATCATATTGACACCGCCACAACCGTTCGAGATCTAGGAATATGGTATTCAAACTCCTTCAATTTCTCCGAACAAGTACGCTTTCAGGTAGCAAAACTAAAAGGACAATAGGCTGTATCAAAAGGACATTCGGCCTACCGGATGCGAAGCTGGCTCTTTACAAAATGTGCGCTCGACCTCAACTCGAGTATTGCACCTTCATTTACTGTCACCTACGCAAATCTGATAGGCTTGTTTTAGAAAATCTCCAACGATCATTCACCAAAAGCCTGCTAGGATATTCATCCTCACTTACCTATAGTGAACGCTGTCGATCAGTTGGTATTGATCCACTTTGGTTACGAAGACTGAAGTTAAATCTTACACTTCTGTATAAATTGATACACTCGGATGCCATCACTACAGCTTTAGCCGTTCATTTTCAAAACAGCTCCCCATATGTCCTAAGGAACAAAGGTTCCACTTTGCCAGCCCTGTTAGCTCGGAAAAAGATACGCGCCAACTTCTTCATTGTAAAATATTCCTATATTTGGAATAGGCTTCCGAATCACATCAGAGCTTGTAACAATATTCAGCGGTTTAAAAAGGGCCTGAACAGCTATCTTACATTGTCAAACATATGTCTATCTTCAAACTTTGTGTATCTTCTGATGTCCTTTTTGAATGTGGTCCGGAGAACATTTAGCTATCAGCTACATGTAACATACATACCCGTTCCTACTTACTTACTTAGAACAAAAACAGAAAAAACAGGATTATAGCTCACATATTATATGTATGCCCATTCGTAATAACCTATTCACCCTGGTAAACCATCAGGCTATAGTTGTTGGTATCCGATATTGACGGTTTATTTGACTAGCATACAAAAACTCTCCAAAGAAAACTGAAAAAAAAATGCTGCCCACGTTTACCTCACATAAGTGCATTGAAACCTCAATTCATATCTCGTGCTGTCTTCCCTGCCTCAAACCCTACTCGTTAACCACTATTAACCGTTTTGTGCTATGAAATATAGATTCTAGCTTAAACATTGACCCTATAAAACAAACTAATGTCAAAACTTCGTACGGAATTTTCATTATCACATGCACGTGAGTCGAAATATTACAAGTTTTATGGGTGTGTTTGAAATTCAATATCTTCGTAAATAATCGAGATAGAGCAAAAGCAAAACACAGAAATCATACAATATTGCTATTGAGCATTATACTAGTGCTACTGAAGTTTGCTAGTTCATATCGAATAACCCGGATATGCCCTCCTGAACTTATACAGAATTCAAATGCGCATCAACCCTGTCATACTATCTGTCGTAGGACAAATCTCAATAAAATTATGCGAGTAGTAGCTAAAACGTACCACCACCTCTGTCGATAACCTCCTCTTTGCGTTCACGACGATTTTCCAACTTGTACATCTTCGTAAGACGGTAGACATTGGATCGCGAGAACCCACGCAGCCTTTCCATGATGTAATTTTGAAATTCCCGGGCAGCAAATTGTTCACATTCAACGGGAACAAACAAGCACCATCGGTCAAATTATGTCCACTATTTTCGTCCACAATGTGTAAAGCTACACGTTTGAAATTTATTCAGCAGCTACGTGCCTGACTTTCCCTCTGAAGAGGATTTTTTGTGACCGTCCCGCAGGACACTCATAGGACACCTATAGGACAGTCGACCGTCCTATGAGCGTCCCATGTGCTGGCTGGGATGATAATTAATCTTAAAGTAGCTGCTGGTTACCCAATCCTCGTGGAATACTATAACAATTGACTGCCAATATTATATACTTCATTGAAAGAAACACAAAAATATTAATATCGCGTAAAGTTTTGTCAAGAAAATATTACGTATACATTATTTGTCATATTACATGTGATCACTCCACATTTCCCCATTTAACACGTGAGATTGTGTTCTTTTTCTCACTCTTGAAAACATCCGTTATGCGAGGAAAATTTTCGCGATGAATGGACGTTAGAAACCCCGTATTGACCGAGCGGTTCGCGAGATTTTCAACTTTTTGACGTTTTCGGCAATCGAAGAAGTCCTGCGCTGGAGTTTGCTCAATTCTTCGCCGGATTTTGGAAATTCCCGTCCTCCCTCGCCCGAGCCGAATTATTTCAACATTTTTCCGACGCTAATTACGTCAAATAACGGCGGAATCCTTCGAAGATGCATTTGCACTGTAACATGCAAGCCGGCCGCTTCTACTCCGATTGTCCGTCGCACTTACGGACCAATTTTGGGGCAACGTGGAGACACCGGGGGACAGCGTTCTTCCGAAGGAGGGGTTCCAACAACAATCCTGTAAAAGGAAACAATACAGACAAGCATGAGCCAAAGGCCCAGTAAGCCATGCACACGACTTACACAAACGGAAACTAAAACGGCGTCAACAACACAGCAGCACGCCCGTCACACAATTCAAATTCAACCTGTGCGCGCTTGCTGGTTTCGACCGCACGTTACACACGTATTTCCCGGCATGACCTTGAAATATTTGAAACATCGTCCCCCACATAACCTTGTATAAGAAAAATTAGTGTAACATCTCATCTTTCGAACTGTCACTGTCGGATAAATAGAGGTGCAAAAAGTCTAGCGGAGCCTGTGCGTGCACAGTGACCTGGGACTGCCGAATCACGCACTGACCTGTGGAGCGTGTGAGGTGTCTGTAACCTTCACAATAAGCCGGGAATGTGCGTGGCCTCCTGACCAGACGCGGTGTGAATAGACGGCCAGGATTGATTCATCCGGTTTGGCTCAAGGTACTGAGCCGTTACAGGTCTATCAGCTTTAGACAAGAGCAAAAGAGGTAGAGAAAATCAAAGGATGAGACAATCGAAGTCGCAGTGTCCATGAAATTATCGACTGAGAAATAATTATCAATCGACCGGACACTTCTGCACGATGAGTTGTCCTTTTCTGTCTGCCGTGCGGGTACTTCACTGTTTTATTTCTTCCAAATGATCCGAACATGGTACTTGGAGAGACACTTCCTAAACACCTATCGTACAGCATTGGAAAAACTCACGCCCTTCTTATTCGCAGCAGATTCCAGGGTTTGGCAGCCAGCCGTGATACAGAAGAGAACCACTGGAAATTAAATTAAATAAATAAAAGAATACTGCCATCGCAGCAGTTATTCTCGACTGACCCTCCCCAGAACTTTTATGTTACCTATTTCGAGCCTTTTTATTCTTTAAGTGTATCATCTTGTGACTGTGATCTGCGAGAAGGACATGGTATGTGTATCTTTGACTCTGTCGCTTCGGAATAACGAAGGCCTGTGTAATACTTACTAGCCTTCTGGGGGAGCTATGTAGCGACTATAACAAATGATATTTTTGATAGTCGCATTCATCTGTACACTTTTCATGATTTTGGTTTTCACCTACTTTTGTTTTAGTCAAGCAATCTAGTTTGTAGTATCCCCCTCAGGGCCAAAAACACAACCCGCTCCGCGCCTCACTTGCTTCACGAGTTTCTCCGTACACTCTATTTTCCACGGTCGACATGCTGAGTCTTTCTTTTCCTCTGTCGATTCGTTTCAGATATTGAGTACTGACTGCGTAGTATTATGTTAAACTGGTTCCAGGAAAACCAATCGACTACATTCCCCATCTGTGGCGCTCAGTGTCGATCGTTAAGTTGCGATTTCAGTGCATAAATCAACCACGTAAAGTTGAATGAATATCACATAACGAATATACAAAGTTATTTCACCAGTCCATTCGGTGAATCAAGTGGGATATAGGAATTTGCCCTCAATGAAGCAGTCCTAAAAACAAGCAAGTGCAACGTACAGTCGACACCAACGGATGCGCATAGGTGGAATTTGAGTTGGAACAAAACAGGTTGATATGTTGTTGGCGTAGTTCTACTTTTCGCTGGTGTAAGTCGTGTGCATGGCTTACTGGGCCTTTGGCTCATGCTTGTGTATTGTTTCCTTTTACAGGATTGTTGTTGGAACCCCTACCTTCGGAAGAACGCTGTCCCCCGGTATCTCCAAATTCTAAATTTGGTCCACGAGTGTTCCGAACAATCAGAATAAAGACGGCCGGTTTGTATCTTACACAAGTAGACAATATAACTATCTTGGAACCAGCAAAACAATGAATGTGCATGAATATGTTCTGTTGAGTTGCAAAATTAAAACAGAATTATTAGCAGAGAGTTAGACTATAAAACTCAGGCATGAAGAACATGGGGAAACCTCTTCTGATACATTCGGTGACCTCACGGAACACAGTGCTCATCGAAAGTAAACCGTAGCCACATAGAGTATCCACTTCGGTTGCGACCGGAAAAAGGTTTTGTTTTATATTTTCATTGATAAGCTGTTATTCAACAGAAACCACTGCATGCAAACCTTTCAAAAATGACTGGACAAGGAAAGCAAAACAAAACTTCATGCGACAAACGTGACCGTATCGTGTTAATCTCAGTGGTTTGCACAACTGCGAACGCATCTGTTCAAAAGGTTGTGATTCTTCGATGTTGCATATTTCAATAGCACAGCCGAAGCTGTTTTAACGCCGGGCAACGTAAGGGTCAATGGGGCCTGTTGCAGACTGTGGTTCAGTTCTCACATTATGTACTTCAATAAATGTTGCAATCCAGCATGAAGGTTTTTACTGTATTGTCCGATAACGCGGAACAAACCTGTGTACGGTGGCTGCAACTTTCCTCAATGGGCTATGGTGTGCATCAAATCTTGAAGACAAGTTGATAGTACAGGACTGACTCACGTCGGCTCATCCTTTCTCTTGGTTAGGTCGTTTTGAATCGCCACACGGGCCGGGCCGAACGGTCACCATATTCCGCAAAATTTATGGGCCCAGTTGTACGTGGGACAAACATCTCTCCGGACAAATGTAATGAGTACCGTAGATTACTTGAGTTGATCGGCTCTCAACGGGTTCCGGACACCTAAAACGATCAACAGCAGAAACTTATGCCACGAAGAATTGTTGCTAGCAACTAAGAAACTTCTCAGCTGCCAAGTTAAATGTACAGTTCATTTGTTAGCTATTGGGTTGTGGCCTGTGATGAAAATCCAACTACATACCAGCGCGTTGAGAAATGACATGGAAGCTAATTCTAAATTGTGACCTATGGTCAATGGCTAGTACAGCGGGACAACCAAACTGGGCAATCCAGCTTCGCAAACGTGATCACGCCGCGATTTTGTCGATAAATCTGGGATCCTTGTGGCTTCTGGACAACATATAAATGGGGTTAAGAATGCTTTGACATACACGTGCCCATTTGGGGATGGAAAGGGATGAACAGCTCAAAAATTATATGATAGCAGCCTTCCTCAGGGGCTGCAAAACTGCTGAACAGGAAATGCGCGTGGTGATGAATTTGAGGCTGCCCACAGTGCATGCACGTTGTAAACCAGGTGCGATTGTCATGATTGGCATTGCACCGAACAAAACACTGATGAACGTCGTGACTGTGGAGCCTATGTCTAGATTAAACATGCTGTGCAACGTGTCACAAATTTTGCGGCAAAAATCTGAGAGTTTCACTTGGGGGAGGTGTTTCGCGAAGGGTCACTAGTGATTATCCACTTAGGCTAGTGCATAGGAACACGCTCTAGCTCAAAGCAGCTTGATAAGGCAGAGTACTCCATCTCCGAGTAGTTGACCTGTGCAACCGCAATCGCTGTGAGGTCAACTGAACAGTCTGCCTTGCTCGGTATAGCAGCGACGCGCGAGAAAGTGCTAACAACTGAGTTCAAGATACCTCAATAGTGACGGATGTCTGTCGTGAGTCGAGCTATACGATACAAAGTCCCGAGTCTCCTCGAGGGAGTGCTTTTCGGAAGTTGAACCCGAGGCGCACATTTTCGGCCAATGGTCTGCAAATACGATAAAATTTCTACTTTTCAGAACATGTCCGAAATGGAGTACACCGAGATATATCTCTAACGATTCGAGTTTGAATATAATATACACTGACTCAGTTAGTCGTTAACGTTCACGAAAGAAATGCAGGCACCAATCGTTGCCAGTCGCCGAAACAAGACCGCTGTCATAGACACACCTCATGCATCCACGATCGGCGAAAAAAAGGGGGCGATTGACGATGTAGAAGTTGCTCTATCATTGAGTTGGCTGAGGCGGTCGTAAGCGGACATGAGCCCACCTTGGATCCAGGTAGGTCGGTAAGCATTTGCATTAGATAGATTCAATTACAAACGAAACAGCGACAAAATTCAACTATACCACCGGAACGACGGATGTGGGATCGCGGTGCTTCTTGCACCTTGCCAGATAGAAGTGGTTCCCACTCATAGGTGTACCGCGTCTTTGAAGGTCACACAGGCGCTACTCGCGAGCATTCGGCTAACTGAACTGCAACCCCATAATGCGACGAATGGGGAAGTAATGAAGGCAAATGTGCGCAATATGTCTCCTTCGATGAGATATCAAACGGGATACTTTTCAGGCAAGGGTGTAGGTCGTGCGTTGAAGAAAACATTGGGAAATGTGAGGGCCACTGGTTGTCATGGCCTTTAGTTCCGTAAAATGTCAAATCAACTGCGTGATTTCAAATAGGAGCTCGCGATAAGGCTCATAAACTACTAGTTTCAGGGGCACTAAACTGATTGCGGTAGTGTGTGGCGACTTACATCGGACTTCGCGTTTCACTGGAGTATCCTTTAACAGCGGTCGACGCACGGGAACTGCCAAATGGAAACGTGGCAAGGGAATCGATGGCAATAGAACAGGAAAGAATATCAGCGAAGTTCACGGCGAACCCCAAGGTTCGTGCTCAACAGTCGGCGACCAAACGTTTTGATGGTGTACACCTACAGCCTAAAGTGCTGTGCGCGACACTTACTACGGTTCCTCTACCGAATTGGGGACGATACTAACCCTCGCTTCAGTATCCTCCGGCGAATTATTTTCGCAGATAAATTCTTCCGAAAAGAAAGTGGGAGTTATTTCTGCCAACCATCTTCCTACTTATTTCGACTGTTGGCATCATTGCGATTGTTTGTATGCATGTCTGCATTTCTCTCGTTTTGTACGACCGTCCAAGGTCAGAATTAATTATAACAATTGTAACGTGCAGTCGAAACCAGCTAGCGCGCACAGGTTGAATTTGAGTTGTGCGGCAGGGCTTGCTGCTATTCTGTTGACGACGTTTTAGATTTCGCTGGCGTGAATCGTGTGCATGGCTCACTGGGCCCCTGGCTCATGCTTGTCTGTATCGTTTCCTTTTACAGGATTGTTGTTGGAACCCCTCCTTCGGAAGAACGCTGTCCCCCGGTGTCTCCACGTTGCCCCAAAATCGGTCCGTAAGTGTGACGGACAATCAGAGTAGAAGCGGCCGGCTTGCATGTTACGCAATTGTTGGTCGTCTGTTACTGGTTGATCGAGCTTCGCTTTTGTCGTGCTTCGCTTACATCATGCTTTCCCAGTCTACTCGCAATAAACACCGTCGTCCATCATTTCAGTTTTCTGGTTCAAGCATCGTGTTGTAGATAGAAGCGTTCCAGTTCTCTACAGGTTGTTGAGCCCGAATAATTATCTATCTTCTTCCAACACTTGCTTCGGTTCACTGCAATTTCGTGAATCCGGTTAATAACTTTTTTAGGTTCACCGCAACAAGTTAGTGAACCCGAAAACCGTTAAACCCGGTAAACCATTTTTATTTCTGGGAACTTGTTTGGCATTAACATTATCGTTTGTTCATAACGCGCAACTTTTTCGTAGAGTTTTTTATGCTGAGTATATATATGTATATCTTTTATCTTCGCTTTATATCACAATGGACAGATCAGAAGCCGACAATTGGAGCAGTCACCATTACTGTTCCACAGTTCTTAGACATGGAACCCGCCTTATGGTTTATGTATTTGGAGGCGGAGTTCTGCAACCAGCGCGTCACTGCAGATCAAGCTAAGTTTAGTCAACTTTTGGCCCGGCTTCCTAAAGAGGCCGCAATGTACGTGATCTCCTCCTCAACTTACCCACTGAACATAAGTACGAAGCCCTTAAGGAAGCTGTTATCAAACGGGTCACACCGTCTGATAGATCGCGGCTACAACTTTTAGAGATCTGCAGTTGGAGATAAGCGACCGTCAGACCTGTTGCTTCAAATGCAACAGTTGCTAGGCCCTTCATCCATAGATGAGAAACTACTTAAGGAGTTATAGACGCAACGTCTCCCGATGAACACACAAGCTATCCTGATAGCTGCTAAGTCTCCGTCCTCGTTGGACTCAGCACAACTCGCGACCAGATACATGACCGTTTTTTCACCGGTTCCTCTGTTTCCCTCACAGCGGTGACAAGCCGCACAGAAAAAGCCCCTAAGAATCCCGACGCTTCGGCTCTACAGGAATCATTCTATCCGCCATCGCCAAGTGACTGGCACACTGTCTGGCCGGAGATTGCAGCCTCTCCGACGGGATTTTGCTCGTCTTAGGACACGTTCATCCTCTCGCCGACGCCGAAGTAAATCTCCACGTAAGCGCCTCAGACGTCAGGTGATTTGTGCTGGTATCACGACAAGTTCGGCAATCGGGCGAAGCGTTGCGTCGCCCCCTGTAAATACTTCAACCAGGGAAACGTTCCGAGCCGGCCCGTAGTGGCGACAAACGTGGCCGGCACCCTCCCTAGCAGTCGCCTCTTTCATATTACGGATTTAAGTTCAAGGACCACGTTCCTGGTCGATACTGGGGCGGAAGTCAGCGTGGTTCCCCCACGATCCGGCGAGGCGATCCCTACTTCCTTACCTATGCTTCGTTATGCTGACGGCACGCTTATTCCTATTTATGATCAACGCTTACCCACGCTTTACTTCAGTCTCCGGCGAACATTTTGCTGGGGTTTCGCGATCGCTGTCGTACCCTTCGCTATTTTAGGGATCGATTTTCTTCAGTATTTCGACCTCATGGTCGATACACGAAGACGAAAGTTGATCGATTCCCGTACAAAGCTTAGCATCAAAGGCACCCAGGCATACGCAGAAGCCGTCAGTCCTTTTATCTTTCGGCACAAAAATCCTCAACCTCATGCATCTTCATTTTCAGGTTTTCCACAGCTCGTTCAATCCACGATCGAGCCATTTCCAGTCACTTCCATTTGTACACACCGTATTAGGATCGAAGGTCCACTGGCGTAGTGTGAGCTGAGACGCTTTGGCCCCCGACAAGCTCAAAATAGCTAGGACGGAGTTTGAACACATGTTCGAGCTGGGAACGATCCGCCCTTCTAAAAGTTCACCGGTCTTTCCGCTCCATATGGTTTCAAAGAAATCAGTTGGCTGGCGCCTGTTGCAACGATTATCGTAGCCTCAACAAGGTCATAATCCCTGATGGATACCTGATACCTCACATAGAGTGTCCGACGGCTTGCCTTTCTGGCAAACCTCCATTTAGCAGGATCGATCTGGTTCGCACCTATTGCCAGATCCCAGGAGTGGGGGCGGATGCCACTGAAATGGCCATTATCACGCTTTTTGGCTTATTCCAATCCCGTCGGATGCCGTTTGGCCTTAGTAACGCTGCACAAACATTCCAGCGTTTTTTCCATGAAGTATGCCGAGGCCTGGATATCGTCTGCCCCTATTTAGATGACATATTATTGGCCAGTTCTTCCGAAGAAGAACATTTTCAACATCTGCGTTCCTTGTTCGCCAGGTTAGTCAAGCACGGCGTAACCGTCAATCTAGCTAAGTGCGAGCTTGGAAAAGGTAGTATAGAATTCTTAGGCCACATCATTTCTGCACCGGCATCCAAGTTTTACCGGCGAGGGTAGGCGCTCTCAATGACTTCCCAGAACCAACATCGTTCAAGCAGCTACGACGTTTCGCCGGCTTGGTGAATTACTACCGGCGGTTTATCCCTCATTGTGCGCAACTCCTGCAACCCCTCACGGACTTACTCCGAGGCGGTACACGTAAATTCAATTTTACGGACGCAGCGCGCACGGCTTTCGTCGAGCTTAAAAAGGCTATATCTAATGTTGCCCTTCTAGCCCACCCAGACCCTCAGGCCCCACTTTCCCTCTTTACTGATGCCTCCGATGTAGCCGTCGGTACCATAATACAACAGCTTGTAAACGACCAATGGTAACCCCTAGGTTTCTTCTCCAAACGCTTGTTACCTGCTGAATCTCGTTTGAAAGATAATTACTTGCTGTTTACCTAGGTATCCGCCATTTCCGCCATGCATTGGAAGGTCGCCCCTTCATCGTGTTTACGGATCACAAGCCCTTAGTATATGCACTCGCATCTTCATCAGACAGGTACTCCCCCAGGGAGATCAGACACCTGGACTATGTTTCGCAGTTTACCTGCGACATACGGCATGTTTCAGGTGCCCTTAACCCTGTCGCTGACGCTCTTTCACGCGTCCACGCCACCTTAGTCACACCCACTTCCGTTGACCTTAGTGATTTAGGCTGCGGCCCAGGCGCGAGAGCCTGATGTTCCAAACTTCCTTACAACGTTGCTCCTTGAAGCTACGCGCCATTCCGCTGCCTAACGCAGACGGAACCATCCTTTGCGATATGACTACAGGTATTCCGAGACCTGTAGTGCCACTAGCTTACCGGCGTGCTGTCTTCAATCAGCTTCACAACCTCTCGCACCCTGGTATTCGCGCCACGGTTAAGTTGGTAACGGATAGGTTTGTCTGGCCTAAGGTTAACTCTGACGTTCGTAGTTGGGCACGCGCTTGCCTACAGTGCCAACGTTCCAAGGTGCATAAACACACACGAAGCCCAGTCTCCTCATTCGGTCTCCCAGATGCCAGGTTTTCGCACGTCCACTTAGATTTAGTTGGACCCTTGCCGCCTTCACGTGGCTACGTTTACATTTTAACCTGTGTTGACCGATTTTCAAGATGGCCGGATGCCATCCCACTGAAGAATTGCTCCTCTGAGGCTGTCGTGCACGCTTTCTTGGAACGTTGGGTGGCCAACTACGGATGCCCTACAACCATTACGACGGACCGCGGTTCACATTTCGAATGCTCAACATTCGAAGCTATGACGAACTTTCTTGGATGCCGACGCATTCGTACCACGGCATACCATCCGTCCTAGAATGGATTAGTGGAAAGTTTCCATATGCAGCTTAAAGCTTCGCTTTGTGCCACCACCAGTCCCACATGGAGTGTAATCCTTTCTGTTGTACTTCTGGGGATTCGAAACACACTGAAAGCTGACCTACAATGCATCCCGGCAGAATTGGTTTATGGCTGCACATTGCGTCTGTCTGGTGAAATGCTTTTATGCTCGTCGAAGCACTTGGAAGGGGCCCGAGTAAGGTGGTTGAAGGGGCTTGCGTA
>LOND01005850.1:4897-15917 GCA_014220965.1 Paragonimus kellicotti
AGGGTTTGACTAGAAGCGTGAGTTCTGTACTGAGATCAGTTTTGGGAATAACTCCTCCAAATCTCTCCATAGAGATTTTTTGTAGCAATTTGTTCAGCAACCAGATTCCGGTCAGTGCAGGAAGGCTTACCGCTTGACCTCATAGTAACCAAAAATGAAAACCAGATACAGGCCCTTGAAACTTGTTCTGTCCTGGGTAAAATTGATCGTCCGATTCTGGGACTATAGTACAATATCACGTGGAAGCCAGTGCCGGAAAAGTGGCTAAATCTATAAAAAGATCGCGATACATGAACCTCTAAAGGATGTAGCAACGTTGCAGTGGAAACCTTCTAGCAACATTGCTTCTCCGGAAAACTGCTGGAACTAATTAAAGTCCAATATAACCATGCTTACAGAGGTGCACTCACCTATCGTTCGTAAACAGTAGACCACCTCGGCGGAGAGCTGCTGTCCTTAAGTTACAAAAGAGGAAAAATATCGCACGGAAACGCTTCAGAATCACAGTGGGGTTTCAAACAGACCTAAGTTTCAGCTGGAGAAGAGTTGGATTTCAAGTACCCGCAAGAAAGTATAGGCTTAGGCATGGGGCGGAACTAACGTGAAAGGTTAAGTCCAAACTGAAGCTGTTCTACGTGGAGTCAAACCCTGCTCTGCGCAAACACGTTGGCAGTCTCACCAGGGCTGATGGTAGACTATTGGTTGATGATCAGAAGAAAGCGGACCACTTATGTCAGTATCTTTTCAACGTACACGGGTGGAGGCAATCTCTGAAGGTCCAACAGTTTTGAGAGCCAGAGTGACAACAACTGCGACGGAGAACTTCGCGACCTCAGCCTCTAAAGTACAGACCATTCTGCGGTCGCTGGACCCATCGATATCCCCTGGACCAGACGGCATTCGTGGTGCTCTGGTTCGGTCTTTGGTCGAGATTTTTGCACCCTCGTTAGCTGCACTAATCAATATGTAGATGAACCAAAGGAAGATTGTTAAAGACCGGAAAGTAGTCACTACAGTGGTCATCCACAAAGGAAGCGAAAAAGAAAAAGCTACAAACCACCGTCCTATAGCAGCAAAAGTCCTTGAATGGATTAGAAAATTCCTGTCAGACAGGACGTTCATAGTGTCTGTCGAAGGAGAAATATCGGACGTCCAGAGAATTCTCAGCGATTTCCCAGAGGGTTGTGTGCTAGGGCCTATTCTGTTTTCGATATATACTAACGATTTAGCTGATCACGTGACTGCACCTTGCTACATGTTCGTTGACGATATAAAGACTGTCGGCAAGTTGCTTCGATCGGACCTTCAAGCGGATCTGACTGAGTTGACCGCATGGTCAGAGGACTGGGGCCTTCCGCTTAACTTTGGTGAGTACGGTAGTTTAATTTGCTCCGATAAGAACCGAGGCCCGTTGCTATTAACCGGAGGCTACTGAGCGTATGATGATTACCCAGATAGACGAGGTTAGAGATCCGAGGATCGGTCTCTGTAGTGTTTTCAACCAGGCAGCCCAATGTGCATTTGCTGCCAAAACGGCTGGGGTGGCCCTCTTTCAACTCAGGGAGACAATCTTCCAGGAAACCTGGTGTATTTAATCCATTTTGAGGCGTTCGTGAGACTGCATGAAGAATATTGTCGTTAAGCATGGAACCCTCACTTCAAATAGGATAAAAAAGCGCCTGAAGAAGGTACAAAGGCTTGCCATTAGAATGGCTGGTGGAATGAAGGATAAGAACTATGTACCCAGATTGAGAAACTCAATTTATTCTCTTTGGAACACATGCGACTTCTTAGGAACCTAGGCGAAACGCACACTGTTTTGCATGATTTCACTGATGTCGCAACGGGAGCTCTGCTCTTAGTCGGAGAAACGTCCCACCTAAGAAGTTATTCGTTTCCTCTGGGCAGGCCACGTGCTTATACGTCTATCAGAACCAGGTTTTTTTACGAAGAGGGGCATCAGCCCAAGGAACAATCTGTCTGAGTCTGTGGCCGCCTAGTTTGAGAAAAGACTGTGTCAGGAATTGAAACTTTTATTCTCTGCTAAGACAACGCCTTGCATCATTGCGGCCTGTTTATTTGAAGTATGAATGTGGTTTACTGTCCGTTTGATTACATATTTGTAAACGTCAGGGAGCAATCATCTTGCGTTCTCTAGTGAATGTGTACACCCCTGAAAGCCAGCACGCGATGCGATGTTCGCACGGGTACATGTATGCGTGCCTGCTCAAAACACAACAGTCAGTAGGCATGTGGTGTCGAGTTGCAGTGAGCGAAATCTTACAGTTCGCCTAACTGTGGTTACAAAGAGTAATCCTGAACGAATTGAAAACAGTTGAAAGTAGGACTCACACAAACCTCTCTCTCCTCTCCATTCTTAGTTTCCGTTAACCCTTGCCGTATCCATCACCCGGCGCGCGCTCCATCCACCCGTCCTCCTCACTTTCTGCGCCTTTGCCTTAAGGACCAATCCCCTATACGGATACAAGGTATCTGTCCAAAACTGTAATCAAACGCTGCCAATCTCTGCCAATGTTCCAGAATGCTACCCGTGGTAAAAGACGAACCTGTGGTCGGGGTGTGGCGATGACAAAACAAGTGACCTATTTTATCTGGTTTACTTACTACGCTTTCGTTTTTGTGATTCAGGTTAGCAGTCGTAACTGTTGAAGTAGGTTAATTAGGTAATACTCCTACCCGAACTCTACAACCCGGGATATCTAGGAGGAGCAAAATGGGCTGACTAACGTACGCACGGTCATACCTCTAAAAACTGGAGAAAAGAAGCCCATATAAAACAGCATGCGTTGCAGAGCAGGGCTAGCTAGACTCCCGTTACTTCCTTGGGACAGTATCTATACTGTACATGGTCGCTTCTGCTGAGCACAAGAGCTGTTACATTTATGTATACATATATATCTTTTTACCACTTCCTCATATTTTTGTATTGGGATGTATCTGCCACCCCCAATATTTCTGGGACATTTCAATGTACTCGATCTCTAGTTCGTCAGCGCCGAACTTGACAGGTGTTTGTTGAGTTGTACCCAAAACGAACACACTAAGACCCTCTGTCTCAACGTAGTAAACTAGTTACGTTGAGCACGAGATATCTGGGGCATAACGCGAAACTGGATCAGTGACGCAATGTGTGCGAGCCCATACGAATGCAGATGTGCTATACGCGCTGATTTTGGAGAGGATGTATGCGATAGTTTTAGTGGTAGCAATAGTAATAGTCGGCCTGCTGAATCACTTACTTGTGATGCCAACTGGGTGATCTCGGTGCAAACCTTGACTGGCTAAGAGTTCAGCAACTCCAGATAGGGCCAACCACTCTACCTGGTTTCAACGTACTGGTTACATTCGATCAAGACAATGAAACTACTGCCAGCACCTCCGTGCAGGCATCTACCAGTACACAGGATAGGCGAGCGGAGTACACCTGTTCAGAATGTGGCCAGGTTTGCAAATCGAATGCTGACTTGTCGGGGCATACTTGTGTGCATCGAAGCAGAAATAGTCCAGCACCCAATCTATCACAGTTTATGACTTCGCCAACTGTTACCGCAGCTTTCCCACCAAAATTGGTCTCAGTCAACACAGAAGGCATGCACATCCCGTCGAACGCAACCGTGACAAACTCATGTTCATGAAAACCGCCGGATCCAATTGGTCTCAGCAAGAATCGGCTTCTCTTATCAGATGTGCCGATGCACTGGCCCCGTCGTGCCCTACCCGACGCGAACTTCATCATCGGCTCTTGTCACATTTTCCAGGTCGTACTTTGGAGAGCATTCGGACGCGTCTGTATGCGCTGAATTGGCAGAGGAATACTGTCCCCGTTGCCGATCCAACCACCGTCTCGCAGACTAACAAGACATCGGATATTGGGTCCCAAGCTGCTGATCACTCCGAGTGGTTTACCTGTTTGATCCAAACAGCGATTACCCAACTGGAGTCCAATAGCGAGGCTTTCCTACACAGTGATGAATTACTAGCTATTGCCCGCGGTCTTCAGGCAGGCATCTTCACAATGGTACAAGCTAAATCGCTGCTGAACATGCACGCCTCACTAGCTTTTCCGTACACCTGGCGACTGGTCACTCGACGACGTGGTCGGGTTAACGTGGGAACCCACGCTACCAAGAAGCAGATACGGAGAGCTAATTATGAAGCGATTTGGACGCTGCACAACCTGACACACTACAAATACGAATGAACGTCTGAGAATGCAGTATGCATTCACACCAGTAGCTGCTCCATCCGATTGACTTAGGCTATGAACAACGTCTGAGAATGCAGTATGCATTCACACTAGTAGCTGCTTCAACCTGACTAACTACAGCTATGAACAACGTCTGAGAATGCAGTATGCATTCACACTAGTAGCTGCTCCAACCTGACTAACTACAGTTATGAACAACGTCTGAGAATGCAGTATGCATTCACACTAGTAGCTGCTCCATCCGATTGACTTAGGCTATGAACAACGTCTGAGAATGCAGTATGCATTCTTACTGCCATGAACAATATGGAGAACAAACACATGCGGGAAGTGATGAGAAACTTGTATTTGAAGCGTCTGTGGTACATGGTAATCATCATTTTTGAGTCCGTTGATTGTCATATTGATCGGAGTATTTTTCTGCACCGCGATAGATACCTGGCGTTTTAACCATCAAGTCGCGACTGGCTGAGAGGTATACCTCCCAATGATCGGCAGGCAGCTTGAGTTCATCTGCTTCCGTATACTGTTTCGTATGAACGACACGCGACCTCAATCTAGTTGGAAACAATGCAGTAGAGTGAATAGAATTTACTTCTGAAGATTCCCAGTGATAGAGTGGGACATGATACTTTTTCTTACGCCGCTCCATATACACCGAAGATGAAAACAGCCATATGATAGCGTCATTTCCAACCATTTCCAAGGGCAACATTTCGTCGACCAGTATCTACCTGAAATCTTGCAAACAAGGAGGAATAGTACAAATATCGTATAGACAAGGAAGCTGGAAACGTTGTCATACATGTTTCACTATCAAATGTGTTAGTGTTCTTGTTGTTCTCGTTGTATCGTCGTATACTTCCATTTCGACCATATCTTCAAAACGCCGCAAAATGAAGCATTCTCAGGCCACAGAATGACGTAGTTTATCTTGAAAATTGCAATGAGCGCATTTATAAGACTTGAAAAGTGAGCTAAGTCCCACAACGGGTTATTTTCGCGAAAGAAAGTGGTGGAAACGTTTTCATCACTAAACCAATCTTTATTACAACAACAAGTCTTGATTGACTCGATAATGTTTTCCAACAACGCTGCGTATTTATAATTGATGTGCTGTAGGCACTTCGCGTGAAATCCCGATTTTAAAATATCCAAAAATATTTAGAAAACGAGGAATTCGCACAAAAATAACCGTTTTCTTCTCTCTCTTTGCCCTCAACGCCTCCGCCGAATCCTCGAGGGGATAATTGTCCAGGTTCGGATGAGCTGCTGCGCAAGCATTCGAAACGCATGAAAGGTGATGCCTCGTCCGGATACCTAAACCTTCTACTGCTAACCCAAGGTTGTCCAAGCCACTCAAGCCACTCCCGCATCAGGCTTGTACCCAAAGTGAGTAACCTCGCAACGAGCTCAAACCAATAATCGTATCTTCAACGTTGACAAGTTGTTTCCGCAAGATATTGGCCGATCGATGGAATGCTGGCGTAAAACTGTCTGCTCCTCAGTTGCATTCCAACGCCGTGACGGTTACCTCGAGGCGACCTCGCTGCTTCGTAACTCGTCTTCCAGTTTATGTGCGGCTTTAATCAACGTGGTCAAAAGCGTTCGACTCAATCTCACAGGATTCGATATCAGATCGGTCGGAGCTTTCGGAGCCCCTTGTCTCTAACGCATTACATTGTCGACTACTATGGAAATGCTTACGCACCGCTCGATGACTGTGTTCTCCGGCCTCAGCGTGGTGTTCGCCAGGGTGACCCACTACCCTGTTTTTAATTCAACATTGGATATCGATGATATGTCTGGCTACTCTCGCACCCGAACCTGGCTACTCAATCTCCACGACCTCACACGTGTTAGTAAGGTGTTAACCCTTAGGATGGCGTACAGAGAAAGCAATATAAGCATGATATATGACTCATACATATTTCACGAGAGATAGATCCCATAACTATAATTATCGTATATAGCTTTTATACTCGCGTACCTTAGATAGCTCTGAAACCATCTGTCTGAGATCCACCACAGCGTATATATCAGCTCAATAAGTTACTACCTCAGTTACCCGACAAACAGATATATATATCGAGACTGGGCTGATCTTCACGTCGAGATACACGAGATTGTATATAGAGAGAGCTAGTATAATCTATATCCACCATAATCGCTCCTAACACGGTACCTACTAGTGGTATTTCCGTTCAAATAAGGACAAGGGATCATATCCCAAATGAGATAGACGTGAGAACGGCATCTCAAGTGAGCGGAATATGATTCTATACTATCGAGTGAGAGATACCCATTTCGTCGAATCGATATTATGACTTATCAGTGTAGTGAAGACGTACTGATGTTAGAGACACACTTAAAATAGGCTATGAGAGACAGACAGATTCTCTGACAGGAGAGAGAGTGTAGAGAGTAAGTGTACTCCGATTAATGAAGACGGTATAGAGAGATACGAGCGGATGTATATCAGGTGTGATAAGTAGCATATGGCTTGAATGTTGATTAGACAATCACATCGTATTGTTGAGGCCGGGAGGTTCATGTAGACTTATGACACGAGCTAAAGACAACCATATGGACTGTAAACGATTCGTCATTTCGTTCGCAGTGCCGTCCTTCTAATGACACTGATTGTACATCCATAACCGATTCGTTGGGCGGTCAATGGGCATCCGAATTTCCGCCAATATTTCCATCTCACGCATATACTCGATCTATGTAGATCATGATGCGTAATTCAGGATGTTGAGAGCGCACTCGGCGACGAAGATTGAGTTCATGATGGGAGCACAGAAGGACCACATGAATAATAATTAGACGTACAGGACCGATGATAGTCAGTGAAGTCCGTGATGGCTGAAGATTATATACTAAATCTGATATGGTTCACGCGTGTTTAGAATTCGAGTAATGCTGAAGAGTATCTAGTGTCTGATACGTCTCGATCACTCTGCGATGGTAAGAGCTAGATTAGTGAGAGTAGCTTATTGTAAGAGCGCGCTCGATGAGATACTTTAGCGATCTAGTCTAGTTGTATAGTATCATATTATGACACACGGTATATCTTTCCGTCGGTGGAGGGGAGAACTCTGTTGTGTCGCTGGACGCGCTGTGTCGGTTGCTAATTATATAATCCTCAAACATGATGATGAGCTTCTGCTGCATATCAAGACGCGACGCCAGCTGACTATCGATATGCGCACACACGTTCGACGCAGAAGAGTAAATTCACATAGAGCGAGACAGTAGCGAGAGACCACGATTATGTTATATCATATATATCTGAAGAGAGGATATGATGATGAGACGGCCTCGCTATGATGAGTTAAGTAATACACTATATTACACGAGAGAGTGAGAAGTTGATCTGCGATGAGTGCACTGCGAGTATGGATCATTTGGAATATGAAGTAGATCTCTGAGATATCGAGAGAGCATGATGAGATGTATACGTTGAGATGCATACGATGAGAGATGTCCGCACTCATGTGGGGTTAATTTAGATTCTATCGAGTCGTTGCCAGATGACACTGTCGATAACAGTCACACTGATCCTAGTAGGCAGGTGAGGCGCTGCAGGGAAAACAATACCAACAAAACAAAAGTTCGTAGGCGTAATAATCAGATTTAATGCTCCATTCTTCTGTTATGCGAGTTGCGACAGAACACACATAAAGTTAGCAAAATCAGAAAAACTGAAGTTGACGACCCGAAGGTCTCGGCTCAATCGAACGTGCAGAATCTGACATGCTGTTCCTTGGCCGCCATTGTCTTGTCATTTTGTCCTGTACGCTTGCGTCACTCCCATATGTTAAAGAATGATGTTGCCGTTTGCTTTGGTTCTGTAAAAGTCTAGTAGTTAATTATGGACGTATGTTCTTTTTACATGCCTCTTACCGCAACTTTTTCGTCTCTTCTGTAACTGTCTACTACACTATCGGTGTCGTGTAGCATATCACTTTAAGTACTGTCATAGCTTGTTCCTATCTCTTGGCTGAAGTGACTCGTCTATGCTACAAGATGGTAAAACGATCCATTTGCAGCTTGTGTACTGAGTTTGTCCGCGTAAAGGATCCTGCGCTACAGTGCTTTAGCTGTAGTATATGGTTCACAACTCCCGCCTCGGTGTTTTCCCGGAGCTGTACCACACACTCAGCGCAGCCAATCTGGACTGCATTCAACTCAACTGCGACAGCTGTCGCTCCTCTGGGAAGCTATTTGCTGGTCAAGCAGGCACCACTGGCACTTTGATAGCCGCAGCTGGTGAGCCAGCGTGTAACAGATCCATGCTTCATAACATCGCTGCCAACGCCAGCGAGCACCACCCTACTCAGGGTGTGACAACCCATCCTGAACGCAAGCCAAGTGATCAAAAAAGACCGTATGCGTCAGTGGTGGCCGGTGCCCAGGAATCGTCACGTTCTAATAGGTACTGACACTCCCCTCGCAAAACTAGACATTCTACTGCCCGGTTAGACTCCGTTGTAGTGCAGGACCTTCCGGAGTGCCTCGACTCGTCTCTCCAACTACGCGATGAACACGACCGCGAACTTTGGCTCGCCCTCTGTGTTCAAATGCAAAGTAAACTTCGATATCAAATTTCCATTACCCGTTACGCAAGGAAGCCTGACTTATCGCATGTAAACAAACCGAGGTTGGTACGGGTTTCCCTTGCAAGTGCCCTGGAAACCGAGGCGGTTCTCCTAGCAGCCTTCAAACTGCGCCCCTTTGGCGGCGCCTCAATTTATCCTGACATACCTTGGACTGAGCGAAAACGGAGAAACCAAGCCACGAAAAATGCGGTCGCTGCCGACCGTTCCCGCAACGTAATTATCAGAAATGTGCCCGATATATGTGGGGACAACACCGCTCACGATATTAATCAATGGAAATTTCTTGCGTCTGCCCTAAAGCTAGAAAATGTGCTTCTGCAGAACATAATGCGCATCCCGCGCCCTAGCCTGACCCCAGTTGATTCCCTACCACGGCTCTTGAAGATCACCGTGACTGCACCCGAGAAAGCTGCATATATACTGGAGCGTTTCCGCCACGAGCGCAGTCGGATTCCGGGAGGCATTACCTTCCACCCTGATCGTTCCGAAGACGAACGCGAGAAGTTGCGAGCTGATTACCTAGCACGAGCTGCTCGGTTAGTCATTCCTTTAGTTGACATGCAGTCTCAAAAAACGTCTACCAGCCGGCTCAGTCAGAGTCGGCGATAACCACAGCTGATGCGCCGAGCATCCACCGGCAACCTGCACTCATTCAGAGTAAATTCTGTCAAATGTGCTTATACTAACGCCCAAAGCCTGACCAGCAAACTTGGTGAACTCCGTGCGCTTTGCCTCACGAATGACTTCTTCATTGTTGAACCTACTGAATCATGGCTCTCACCAAATCATCTTGATCCTGAGCTTCATATAGCAGACATGCTCCTTTTTCGGAATGATAGAACAATGGGCAGAGGAGGCGGTGTTGCCCTTTGCGTCCGTAACATCATCCTGACTACCACCTGCCTCACCTAATACTCACAACTAGTCCTGCATCATTCTGACGCTCTACTGAACTATCCGACTCCGATACTGTTAGCTGGCGTAATGTATCGGCCTCCCTGCTCTTGTTCGGATCGCGAGGAGGCAATCTTGTCCGCACTCAACTGTATCTCCCTACCTAGAATACTCACATATCCTAATAATGGGAGACTATGACCTCTCACAAATTGCTTTTCGAACCTATTCGTACATAGGTTTCGCTGATGCAATGTCTGCAACACTTCTAACCGCAGTTACAGCGCTGGCTTCACGGAACGTGTGACCATTTGTACAAGATGGCGCAAGGGCCAGTCTCCTTCTCGTCTAGATGACATCTCCGCCAATAGGGAACTAATGGTAGACAACTTAACAGCAGACGCCCCACTCGGACTGAGCGATCGCGCTCTAATAACTTCCGGCCTCGCTTGTGGTGCTGAGCTTACTTCCAAAGCAAACGTTCTTAAGAGGGAGTTCCAAAGAATTGGGTAGATGCACTCAACGCGTACTCAGCTAATGCCTCGTGGGATCAGTTTAACTCATCATTGTCTGTTGGGGAAATGTGTGATCCATTTTATTAATACCATCAGCGGAGCCGTAGATTACTCAGCACCATCCTGTCCTACAACCTGCCGGCAACCGCAACATCAATTGCGGGCCCGAACGTTAAAAATGATCCATGATCCATGGGTCCCGGTAGAATGTCAGGGGATCTAGATGATCGTCATCTCTATGCACAACTTCGAAACCGATGCACCAAACTGGTCAGGGAAGATCGACTAGATTTCCAGCGACGTTTAACCCAGCGCTTCGTCAGTGATCCTATAAGCGCGTATACATTCTTCTCACAAGTCCGTAAGGCCAAAACTGGTGTTCCTCAGCAAACTGACCCTCAAGGGCACATTAGCTCAGACGGTGAAGTTTTCCAATTTCTGGCTGAGTTTTACATCAGTGTTCACGTACGGCGTGCCTAACTGCTCCGTGGCAGAAAGTTTTAACACTTCTGGTGAAATCTTTACACCAGATACCACAGCGGATGCTGTGCTAATGAAGCTGCGGGGGATTAAAATCACATCTCCCGGGCCAGACTGTATATCCCCTCTAGTCCTTGCCCATGGGGCTGCACAGTTAGCTGTCCCGCTAAGCATCCTGTTTACACAGTCAATTGCTGCAGGAACGGTACCAGAAGGCTGGAAATCGGTGAATATAACTGTAATCTTCAACTTTAGACAGCGAAGTCAGCGTTGCAACT
>LOND01005852.1:0-16299 GCA_014220965.1 Paragonimus kellicotti
CAAATGCAAAATGTTTCTACTGATTCGATACATGAACGCTTTGAGAAGTTGAATAAACGTTCGACCTAATCGGGAAACCTCTAGAAGATAAAATCGAGAACTAAACTTATCAAGGTTGAGAGAAGCCATACAGCAGAACATCGTTATTGCAATGTTCTGGGAGTATAAAAAGTATATCATCGAGGCAGTCACTTAGAATAGTTACTAAGTTTACGTTATCTTTCACATGGGCTGTTCTATTGTATCACTTTTAATCGTTGTACAGTTATATCCCTCCTCTTCTCTTAAAGAAGTTTACGCGTCGTGACGTTGCCCTTAGTCAGTGGAGCATATCATCACTGTCAGAGTCAATTCCTCTATAGAAAAACTCAATGAGTGAGGAACGCAGGTGATCGGCTAAACTCAACATGCCTGACAAGAGCCACAGTTGTGAACGTAAACCATGCACCTGTCCGTTGATTGAGTGGCCGTAACACTTCAATGCATATTGCAGTATGCGAGGCCTGAATGGCGATATGGGCAGGCAACCGTACGACTACTTCAACAAGCCCACACCACATTAACTGATCAGGTATCGGCTGCATCGGACCGGCTAAGCTGGCATTGATTTATTTTCTTGTAGTGAACTCGAAAGTATTTCGGGGTCATTAACTTGGTCATCACAATGAAACCTGCGTTAAAGAAACGTTTGTTATGGTTGCCACAAAATTCCGCTATGCTGAAGAGACGTCGAAACCAGAATTTTTCATTCCTACAATGAATTATCCGTTATGACGGCACTGTTTGTAGTGACGCTATACTTCGTTTGAAGCAAAAACACTCTCGTTCTTCGTGCCATTCCATACCTTATAGTTTCAGTGTAAACGCACAGGCTGAGATGAATCGTTAAAATCTGAATCTATGTAGGACATTATAACTAACAAATTAACTACCACAAGACCGGATATCGATTGAACTGATGCTGTGATACATGGCATGAATGTCGAGGAATCAAACGTCCATTTTCACATTCCTGCTCGATAATCCTAAGCTAGTTCTGGGAGTGAAAATTCAACATCTAGATGTAGAGCAACATGAAATCAACCCACTCAGCGTAGCCTGCATCGTTCACAAACAAATAACGTAAAAATTTTGCTTGCCTTCTATTTGACGCACAGTACTATAATCAAGAGGGAAAATGCTCCTGAGCTGAAAGAGCGTTGTGCAATCACACATCTGTGATAAGAGCATTCCATACAGCAAAAGATTAAACAATTTACCTTAAGGTTCTTCCTGCTGGCCCTGTCGACTTCTGCATGTAGAATCAAGTCGACTGCGCTCATGTTGTCCTCGTTGATTGCGTGTAAAAGACTGTCCCTTAGATCAATTTGTGGTATAGACAACAGCACTGCTAGCAACTCCAAGTGTTCGTTTTCGATCACAATCCTCAGCACATCCCGCCCCAGGATATCGGTGCAGTTAAGATTCAGTTTCAGTTGATCCGCCCGATCAATCAATTGTTTAAGTGTACTCAGGTCACCTTGTTCTGCAGCTTGAAGAAAACATCTTTCCGCACGGGACAATTCACTCTGTTCCGACGGAGGTTGCAAACCACCCATGTCGAGTGTGTTTGGACGTTGTGTACATCGTACCGAAACGTCCTCGTTCAGATCTCTTTCCACCTCACTGATCACTTTGTTTACTTCTTTACGTATGTCATTTTCCTCTACTTCTCCAATTCCCTTGATGTTCATTGTGTGCCCTCCCAGCGGAGATTCAGTCGATCGAAACTGTCGACCACTTGTCCGCTTCTGAGTCATTGGCACTGCGGTGTCATTCATGGACATTGCGGGTGAAGTTGTGGTGGAATGGATGTCGAGTACCGATGGCATGCGACGGCACCGAGCTCGGCAAAAACCGAATCTGGCAGACCGGTGTGACTTTTTTGTGGCTTTATGCTGAAATACAGCAACGTCGACAACATCAGAAAACGTATACCTTGGTCTGTCACTCAAACCAGACATGATAATTAAGGAAACAGAATGGAAACACTGGTGACCAGTGCGATAAAAATTACAAATGCCCGTTCGATTGACTGACGCAGAAATATGTGTGGTTGTGATTGCCTGACCAACTAACAAATGATGTACACGAAAGACGAATATCCATTCTACTAATGAGGTGTGACAATGAATGACTTGCAATTGGTCAATCGGTCGCTAGGTGAGGACCTAAAGACCAAAACAATCCATCATATCGCAATCGATAGGACGTACACCTCACGATATAATTAAAAGATGACTCGATAGTTCACGGTTCCGACAACAACATCAAGTCATAAAGTTATTACTTTCAGTATTCAAGTAACTGATATCACAGCTTGTCTCCGCTGGGAAACGTTTGCTCAAAGCTGTATACTTATCTTGAAATAATCTAGATAGTTGCAAAGCTGATCACGACCAAACCATGTGACCACTTTACAATATATAGAATCTGATTCACGTCACCGTTATAAAGGAATATTCACATTCCTCTAGCACGTGCTATCCGGAACGGTGTATGCAACGGCATTTTGGGTCTGCTCTGACGGATCAACTAGGCGAGACAGAGTAGCGATCACCATGCTTCCAGATCGACACCGTCATAACAAGAGATACAACACCAAATGAATTTGAGAAGACCTAGATTGTGAAAATAATGTAAAGGAATTTTGGCCCATGGGACGTCGCTAAACTAGTCCAGGTATCCAAATGTACCATACATCCACTAATGAACACCAATGAATATTGGACACCCATAACCTTTGCCCAAGTGAGCCAGACATAGAGTATTACCTAATGACGCCTGATGTAGAAACGAGCTTTTTCTTACTAATAACCAAGTTTGTGTTAGAAATTTATAGTCAGAACAACTTAAAGAACGTTGCGTCACCGTCATTATTTAGGTTGCCGAATGGAAAACGAAGCCAGCGTCCATCAATGAAAACAAATCTGAAATAACTTACGGTGGGATATGTTCTGGATTCCATGGGTATCTCATTGAAAAGTTGTGATGTTGATTGGCCAAAATAAATCCAATCAGGTAGGCCCTGATGTGTGGTTTTCCAGTAATAATAATCATCAGTAGTTTGTGGCGTAATTACGGTGGTCAAAACTACAATTCTCGTTGGTGAAGCTTTATTGTCATTTATTCTGATACGTACATCAATGGGAGAAGTTTATCAATATAACAATGTGATGATACGTGTATCCCACGTCACCAGCTTTGCCTTCTACGTAAGTGATTAATTTGATTGGCCAGCCCACAGTCTGAACATAAATCAGATTGAACACCTCTTAGGCATAACTGACGAACTGGTGAACAGAAGTACCGGGACATACAGCTCTTAGGAGTTAATTTGAATGATGTCCTAAGACAAGAATGGTGTAACGTGAGTCTAACTGTCCTCGATCCCTTTGTCAGGATCCCTTGCTGTGCTCAGCGGAGATTCACAAGTGAATCAAACAAAGCATCCAATACCAGTTGACATCGTAGAACCATACAATGTAGACTTTGAATTTATCAAAGTCCTTCCCATATTTCCTTCAATAGTTATTTCAAGTAGATTTGCACTCATACTTTATTTAGAGTAATCTGATGCGCGCGCACAGCCAAAACTTTCCGTCCCCAAAATTCGCGTATCAAACAGGAGAGAAGGGTAAAGAGTGCAAGTGAACGACCGCCGAGATTGTCCTCAGAGTTCAATCAATCTGACACGGTCGGCCTATTACGCAAGCGTCAAATGGTTCATCCCACACAATCGAACCACAGCCGCAGTCTGCAACGAGTGCGTGTTTGTGAACTGCACCGCATCGCGTGACCACTTGTCCTCCACAGACTGTTGTCCATTGAGAAATGAACTATGATCCTTCTAACAAAATATCACGACTCTACATAACATTGCTCTACGTACAATGTCTCGATATCCAACAAGATCTTCTTTTCTCTCTGTCACAAAAAGAACACCCGCGTAGGAACCCCAGGCCACTCAAGTGTAGTCACAATGTGCTCATAGATGCTGACTTGCTAATAAGTCCATCTAGAGAATGGGAGCAAAAAGGATATCCCAAGAAAGAAACTGTTTTTCAGGTCCACTACTTCCATGGGGGTGACTGAAATCGATATGCTTCTCCGAAAGGGTTGGTCACGGGCATACACGTCCAGTAATTTCCTCATGCTATTTCTTACACAATCTCGTCTCTCGCGTGCACGTCACGTGCCAACGATTGGATGACATTGGCCCGATTTGGTAATCAAGACCGCTGCACAAAATTAAAAGTGCACTGAAACCCAGGCGTACTCTGACCTTGCTTGTGTACTGATCGATCAGACTTAGCATGGGAGGAGTCACTTTTTGCCCGCGTGACAAACTGACAACGCTAGTCGGGCTGAGAGTTGAGGCCAATCTCGACGGTCGGCATTTTACGGCTGTTGGCACGATTTCCCGTTTGGTACGTGAATTTATTGGGTGGAAATTTTGGTCACATGTGTACACTAAATACCGTTGTTTTTATTCCCAAAACAAATCCTTAGATTTAAAGAACACCAAACATTCGAAAAGAAAACACCTTGATGTTATGCGTTTATCGCGAAGTATGGTGTTAGTAACTGGTGCAAACTGAACACCATTATTCGGCTGACCCATTTTGAAATGAAGCGCCAGACTTAGGTTTCGCTCATCAGTGGTACGTATTCATGTCCTAATCGGAATTTGCACTCCGATGCTCATTTTTGTTAGAGTAAGGTGTTAATCGCTACGTCAGCCGCATCACAATAGGCGTGACAGAATAATTATCCAAAGACTGAAACATAAGCCTGCGTCAACAGTATTCAGCTCACCCAAACATTCCGAAAGGCGAATAAACAGAATCGCTTCCTACCATCCAATCGATAACTCTGTGTTCAGGGCTTCCCAGATAGGTAGAACCTACTGTCTTCGTTGAACCAACCGAATGATGCCTATATCAGTGATCGGGGGAGTTGACTTTGCAATACCGATGAATTTTAGCAAGATCAAAACTCGAGTTCAATACTTCTTTTTGAAGCTGGCCAGCCGAATGGTTTATTTAAATATGAAAGCTGCGATCAAATGTGGGTGGTGTTCAATTTGAAGTAATTTGAATCCACCGAATTTCAATCAACAATAATAACTATACCGGAAAAAATGAAAAAATTCGAAATGGAACCAAGCGACAACCATTCACCTCTCCAAAAATCATAACGGTGGTAGTCATTATGTCAATCGGATTGTTTCGATTGATGAACAAATAAGCAGCCCTCAAAAACTGACCAAAAGGATTATTTCATCTGAACTTCACAGACTTTGAATTTAATTTGTGGATTCATGCTTTACACATAATTAGGCAGCTTCGTTTAAACACAGTTGACCCTAACAATTGACGTTGCCCATACCCTTTTTTTAAACAGTCAATTAGATCACAATTTCTAGCTGGAAACATTTATTTCTGAACATGACGAAGTGCTCACGCGTATAAAAATCTTTCACAATCATTGCTTCTAATTTGAAATTCAGTTCAGATCAATCATTCTCTCTTAATCAATTTGGGAATCGATAACGTAAATAGTTATCTTCCTGAAATGTTTTATGGTGGCATTGTGGTTTAGCCGACGGAATACAGTAGATTGAAGTCAACAGTTTTGGAGACGAGAAGAATAGAAATTAGGCAGAAAGTTTAACGAATCTATTCATTAGAAAAATCTATTTTGGGTTAGCATCTTTTTTATAAAATATTTGGCCTGATTAATCAATGAAACAGTACGAAAGTGTTATTCCATGGCCACTCCAACTCAAGAGTACTCGCATTTCTGCATGAGTCCAAACAACGGGAAGTCATCGGTCTTGGAAGAGGGATATGCATTGACGGGATAATATTTCGTATGGAAATGACACAATCCACATGATTTCATACATCCTGCATAGCGAATTTTTTGCAGCCGAAGGCTTACAACCTTACTGTTATATGTTTTATACCAATCAAAGATGTGGTACGAGAACATAACATAAAATTTGTGAATCAATGTATTTAGACAATTGCATATCCATTAAAAAAAGACTCACTTTTCCCGGATTCGTGAATCGAAAATTCCTTTATAGTTTTTCAAAAGCAAGAAGGCTTGAGTAAGAACAGAAGTAAGTCGTCACTTTGGGATTTGCTGCAAAAATGTATATACAAAAACCAAAAAATAAACTAACCAATGGAATGAGTAAACATCAACTGGACTAGCTTGAACTTTGAAATCTTGTTTATTGTGGGTAATCCATTGATACAAGAAAGCACTCACAAATTTACACACACCAATATTCAGATTCAGATTAGCCAGACCACACCTATTCTGTGGAACATATTTTTACTTATGGCCACGACCAAGTTCACCGCATTAACTCAACAAGGGCGAATCAAGTGAAATTAAATAGGGATTAATGGGGTATCAGGTGTATGCAGCATTGGACAAACGTGGATTCCAACCGTAACCAAAATTGTGATTAGGCGTTTTTCTCCCAATCGACCGCCACCTGTCAGCTACTGAACTTGCCGTCGGGAGTTGATTGCCGATTTTCATCGGAGAAATGGAAGATGCTAATTATTATTAAAGGAATCCATGATAATATGAATAAATGATGGTATCATGTTGAACTGAGGAGTAGAATTTTGGTGGCAAATCAAAAACTGTTTTGTTCGTAGGTTTCCCCTCAAAATATGATTACTTTTCATTTCCAGATTGCATCTTAATCTGTGGTGATCATTTTCCGTTTGTTTCTCCCATTTTTCTCAGAGCTGATAATTGCTGCCATGTGTGCTCACATAAAAGGAGAGCACAAGTGTACTGTGTTCGTTTTGCATCATGAGTTGAATGTCTAAAGCGCGAAACGTCGAACACAATCGCCAATGTGTATCTACACGATGTGCGGTTACGTGTACTCTTCATTGAAAAACACTTCTTCACACGTAATAGAATGACAACAGTAACTGTGTCTCCTCTCGAGACGATCGGGCAACCTGATCATTACTCACAAGCGAAAGTGGTTGAGCGTTCACATATGATAATTCGGTCGTGCCTAATGTGAGGTCAATGGCGCAGTGGTAAACACGGTTGCCTCATGAAAGCATGGCCGGAGTTCTAGTCCCGGCAGTGGCAAGGATATGCACTACTGACGAGCTCTAATGAGAGCGAAACTCGAGTCTAGTGCTTCTTTTCGAAAGGGGCCGACTGGAAATACGACAGCTACGATCAACCGTGGGTGATTTTCAGTCTATATGAAAACCAATGTTCCCTACTACTCATCCGAATGACAACAGCTGAATGGACACTAAATCAGCTCAAACAGTCAGACAGTTATCGGCGGAGTGAAGGCCAAACTCAGTAGTGGAATAATTACCTACCGGATTGCCGAGTGTTAGAAATAATGTGAAATGGCCCAGACGTCGGTTAACGACGGACTGGAAAGTTAACATGAAAAGCAAACTCATTACATGAAAAATTGTGATAGTCATTACTTAATTTCACAACCCGCTTCAAAAGATAATCTTGCATATTGTAATTTACGAAATGAATGCATTTTACATGACATTGTATGAAAAAGGCGATTGGATGACATGAATTGTCACTTAACTTTGGCTTTTCTTGTTAGTCCCATTTGAGCAGAATGCATTAATTCATTGCCCCAGTGAAAGACGTCACTTTGCTAGAAGACAACCATTGTGTCCATGCGAATCCCGTAAATCAGAAAGCAATTAGCATACTCCAACTTATGTATCAAGCGAAGAGCCGAACTAAGCCTGGCTGCTGTTCAAACTAATGTGTTTTTGGTTCCATTGTAAGATACACAGAGTGAAAAAAATACGGTTAATCGTATCGCAGAGCACATCCAAAAGTGGCGAGAAGAATTGATACGGCACCTTTCTAAGATATGAGAGATGAAACTTCGCACACAACGGAAAGTATGATCCAGAAGAGACAGAGTATCTTTGTTTGCTCCTGTGATTCCTTCACAGTGACTGGAGACGCGTTCACTAACTAGCTTGGCCATATCCCACGTTTGTCATAGAATGATGTTGTAGTAAGAGATATGTCGGTAGGTTTGATAATTTAAGAGACCCAACTGCAAAATATCCGGGCTTCGGCTAGATTCGAACCAGCGAGATAAACAACACGCCCAAACGCGGCAAGCGTTCTGCCAGCTTAGTCATGGAGTCACATCGCAAGATCAGGAACTTCGCATCTGAACTCGGTCGCTTACCCAACTCTGTGTCATGTGGTAACCCGTCCAAATGATCCAGCAGATTGACTGCTCAATCAGTGAATTCCATACAAGACAATGGGTTGGTTGGGTAACTGAATGCAAATGTGGAATTTCTGAGCTCCCGGTGTGGCTTTGTAGCTCAGCTGGTAGAGCATTTGCCACATTTGAGCATGTTGTTTCTGTCGCTGGTTCGAATCCAGCCGAAGTCCAGATTTTCGCAATTGGGTCCCTTCTAAATTAGAGTGATTTGTTCTAACATGACGTTTGCCTTCAAACTGCTTAGTTACTCATCTTTACAATTCACGGCATGTGGCCCATCCAACTAAATTCATGTATATGTTTATCCGTTAGTATTGTGTACACACTACTATTACTGTAGTCATTACAGAGTTTAGGTGTTCTGAATGTTCTATTCAAATTAACAACTTAACCAACTGTATCAATCTGATTAGAGTCTGCACTTCTGAACCGTGGCATGCCTCCACAATACAACTTGCAAACGCACCGGTGACACTTTTTAATCACGATGTCCCGCAAAGCATCTTCTGTAGTGCACATTCACTGGTGTCGCTCTTTAAAGGTGTTACTAGACAGACGACAACAGCGCAGTAGCACAGACAGTGCAACACGATCGTACACCACAGGAACGCTTCATACCGAGTTATCCAGCAAAGATGAGTCGTCTTAACTCATTGAATGGGGGAAATTTTTTTGAACCCATACGGCCCAGAAACACCACAAATGAGCCATAACTGGCCGCATGTGTTCCAGGAGTCCGCCGACTGACATGTTAAGACATAAGACATGTTAGGACATGTTAAGACTGAACTAGGGTTCTGTCCAAAATGAGACGTCGAAACCTTTGACTGTTTAGGGTTTTCAGTGGCTTTGACGAAATTGTGCTCCTCCATTTGCTAACGGGCCGTTCAACGGACTTCCATGGCAAATCATTCGAGGGACAGTTAGTTCAGGAAACACAAACCCTCGGCATAAATAACTTTGGTCAATTTATTCGGGGATACTCCATGTGTACAGCGACAGTTGCTCTGTAGAACCATGAATTCTAACTAAAGTGTTGTAAATCGCATAGGGGACAAAGAAGTTCATCGATGTTTTCTCGCTGATATTGCGCAAAAAATTACATGGTATGAATGATCACTTTGGGTGGTAAATAAGTGTAATATGTACCGTTTGTACGATTTACTTCGTCTTCGCACAATTCCGAGGAGACTTCTCGTAGATACGCTAAACCGCCCACATCGTCCACTTTTCGGAAGAACTTTTGATAGATCGCCCTTCACTTGTTCACGAGGTCAACTTAAACGTGAATGTGTGCAGGAGTAATATCTTCTCCAAGATTCATTTTCAATATGCTGGTTGCAATGTCATCCGATGACATAAATTGGGTTTATGACCGCGACTGCGCAAAGCCATAACTATTAATGCGTAGAAACTTGTCAATCTTAGGATTTCTTCAGTGGGAAATGAATTTCCGTGGGTTTGGTTGCCCTGTGGATGAATTGTTCCGGAGCGGAACTTGTGCTGCGAGCCAAGAACGCAAGTGGCACAAGAATTGTCTGTTCAGAAAGTCGACACAGGAGACACGTCTCAACACCACCTCGAACATAAAAATTCATTTGCACATAACACTTACCTAGAGACATCACGGTTGACAATGCTACTTTCATGCATTGAAAAGACATCATTTTTTTGCCGGAGTATACTCGAATATTTCGTCTATTTTGCTTTGGTTACCTCAATACCTAAATACGTGCCTCTGCCTGACTACTGACGAGTAGTATAATGTGATCGTCCATCCCGACTACACTTGTTCGTAACGCACAGAATAATTTTGCTGAGGATGAGTGGCCCCCAAAATTAATTAGTCTAACTGAATCGGTCGAGACTGATGGAACGGTCACCGCTGAAACGTCAATCTTCACGAGGCATAGAGAAAGATTAGGCAACACCGGTTAATGATCATTCATGTGGCTCACTGAAGATTTAAACAGTTAGTGTTTAAGCCTTACTTGTAAGATGTGCGGTCAGTCAGCACATTTATTCATGCTGAATTGGTTGGCTGTACAAGTAACCAAGAAATCAAGTAAACGCAGGAACATGAATTAGCACAGTGCGGATAAAAAGAAAGCAGAGAATTGGCAATGTGTACCAATGTTACAATAAAACAAAGGACTGAGCCAGCCTCTATAACGTCAGCAGAACGCAACATTAGGAACACCCCCTGATAAATGATAACTGAATGACGGCATCTGGTGAAAACGACTTGCAAAATGATGTCCTAAACTGCATGATTGTCAACGCACGCTGACATTGGGTGAATGTGTTTGATTTCCAAATAGCCTACCGTCTGATCCGCAATCGCAAGAAAAGTCACTGCAGCAGGCTACGACGATGCAGGCAGAAAACCTTAGGGTGTCAAACGAACCACACTTGGCTATTTTTGTAAGCTCCGAACTAAAACCTGAAAGACAGAAGTAGGGGAGATTTTTCTTACTTCAATGATCACCTCTCAACTAGTGATCTTATCAGCTAATGAGAACTGGGGAGTGCAACCAAACCCGATATTCAACTGTACATTTTTATCTCTGTAACATTAATCATACAGTTAAACTATCCAACGTTTCCCTCGAATAATCAAGGCAGTATGTTAGCTGAGTATACTAATCACCGTAATAACCATAAGTATCAAAGAATTCGTGTTCATCGAATCCCTAAGTAACAGAAGTATGTTGTGACGAATGTGCTAGCAACCTGACATTTCAGGCCGCAGGCTTAAGCTTGGAGTCGATGAAGTACCGTTACAAAGTGTCATTATAAACGAAGAGATTATCGATAACATCGTCAGTTGTTGAACACGAGCGCCAAATTAATCCAGGTACGGTGGATTTGACTGACAGCACGAAGAAGTAGGTGAATGTTAACTCAATGGGTTGGTAGTTCATTATCTACAGTCCGTGACAAAAACCATTAGATCATCCAGTATATCATAGCTCATTTTGATTCAATATATCACACTTGTGTTTAAAAAAACCGAAACAACCATACGTTGTAATAGTTAAAAATCAGCTAAAGTTCACTCTAAATGTACAACTGGAGAAGGATACAAAAGGACCATAACAAAACGGGAACCACCTCTCGAGGGTGTGTACAGCCTTCGTCCACCGAACACGAATACACACGATATATAGGACAAGTGCACGTTGGAAGACCAATAGTTGGCAGTCGACAGAAATAAGCCCTTACCGAACGGAAGTTCCTCAGTTTCACAAGCTACTGGGGGTATCGACCTTGATGGCTAGGGGATCACGTACATCTGTCCTCTTCATGCGGGTCAACCCTCATCGCTCCGACCCCCGAAAGTTAAGTCACAAGCTTAGTCGAGCTTACACTTGGTCTCATCCGCTTCTCAGCCCCAAGCGTGGTCGTCGACGAAACGATGCCGCCGACAGCGTATTGGAATGTGTTGACCATTGAACAACCACCTTCACAACTGAACACTATCCGCAACATTTCCATACAAAAGATCATCTGCTGAAGGCATTTGACTTTCGCCCTACGTCCCACGACTGGAAGCCACAAGGTGTTGTCATAAGCTTCAATTCAGTCGTCAGACACTTGTGCTTTTCTAGTCTGCAGTAAGTTTGCTTTCCACATCAAGACGGCATATTTAAAGTGACGACCATTGTTCATAATCTGCCCAGATATTTTGTACAAAATGCCACGACATTTCGCTCGTCAACATCAGGATATGTGATTCCTTAAAGAGAATGGCCAACTGTAAGTATCTTGCTTGTAATGTGGTTGAAAGGACACAAGCTATGTTCAGTTCCCATTTCAAATCACTCCTGTTCAGTATTACATTCTTACACATGCTGACTTTCCCCCACCGTTTTGTCCTAAACATTTCTTCACTTTTTCGACACATTTGATTGGCAGCAAAACACAGACCCAGATGTACATAAGCTATTCTGCTTGTCCTAACCACTACATTTTTGATGAACCCAACCACCCCCCCCCCCTCCTCCAACCGGTCTGTGATAACATTCAAGGACACTTCCTCTCTGTCGTTTCATCACGGAACCTAGTTTGAGGAACGGGTTCTTTAACCTTTCCATCGATTACACGCGGAAACCTTTTCTCAGACTGCGAAGGAATCAGCCAAACCAATATAGGTTTGTCTGAGTTCCAATCCCATCATTAACCACTTAAATCAAGTCAACAATGAAGGCAGTTTACCCGATACCTGAATCTAGAACTGTTCTATTCAACATTGACGAAAAAACAGGCCCATCGAATTTACCATAGCAACGGCGCTCTGGAAGGACCGCGTTACCACAGCCGTACGCGCCACAGGGCATCCGGATGTCCAAAACCAGTCATATTGTCAGCATTTTTGGTTCAGTCATATGGCGGGATAGGATGAGGAGAACCACAGTACGACGAGAAGACAGCTTATTTGCATTTTTGTCACATCTGAACAATGTACGCACCAGTTTGCTGCTCGTGTCGACTGTTAAGGAAACCGATCGCCTTTGTTGTTTGCCGCACGGGGAGAAATTGCCAAAGCTGAGACAATCAAAGCAGACCGGTGATTTGTCTCAATCCAACGTGAAGGACCTTACCATGTCTGGCTCGGACAACTATAACTGAGTGTCTTGTTGTATAACATGCGCCTTCATTTGTGGACAGCATAGCATGGATGCCAGGAACTAACGGGCATACCACAAAGCTGGGGAAACGAGGGACCAGAAGCGATTATTAGAAACGTGTAGATGCATTATGCGGGACATGCCACCAAGGTGAATAAAGATGCAATGCTGCCCAGTGGATGCGGTTACAAGTCAACCATGCAAATTAGTTTTCATGTTCGTTGTTCTGTGTTTTCACATAACCTGTAATGGATCTCGTTCAAAGAGTAACTCCCCGGGCTTAACGTCATTCAAGGTCATAGCATGCTTAACCGCAGATAATACTCCCAATCCATCTGTTTAAACACGTTAAACAATGGGCTAAATGCGTACCACAGTGACTTCGGATTCAGTGGACAAATCATTGATCAAGTTTTGCCATCTCAATGAGTTCGGACAACCAGAATACTTACCGCGTTAGCTGATGAACGGGCCTGTGTATCACAAGCGTTTTCCTGATCGTTCTACTAGCTGCGGTACGGCCGAACGTGTGGATCGAGGACAACCGAATTCCCGACCACTGTAAGACAACAGCGCAGATCTGAGTCTTATCGACCGGTCTATCGTCTAGCATGTTCGGTTCAGCTCGACCTCCAACTTGACGTGCCGATAGTGTACCACTCCAGAAAGGTAGCTTGGAACGCGAGGAATGCGACCGTAGAGAGCATGAACTCGCACCATCTGAAGATCTTCAACCCAATTCACGCCTGCCTGTGTATGCCCATGAAATTCGAATGCGAACAGTGTGTGCCAGTATCTCGAATTTGCTGGAGTGCACAATTCCAGGCCGGTCGTATGCGATGCTCTAATGTCAGCTGCCGTCAGCAGTTGACTCGGCGGTCGTTTCCCTGATCCACACCAACTATAAGGGCCACGCAGGTGTAAGGTCAAACCACGTCCATCAGAAAATTGAAGTAGCAAGCCGTCCGTGTGGTTCGTGTCACTTAATCAAAACAGTAAATTCCCGGAGCAGTTGCAGTGAGGCGACGGACATCGCACTAGTGTGATGTCGGAGACGTGGGACATGAAAGTGGAAATGACGGAACAATCGCCGCCAATGGAAATAACTGACATACATGACGGTCTCTTCAAGCAAATCCGATATTAAGCAACGAATACTGCATACGATCGAGCAAAAAAATGGTCAAGGTTTTTACTGCCACTTAGCTGATGTTGGTCCAACATGAAGTAGGCGTCGCTCTAGTTCTCGATTGCACTTTCGCTCGAATATGCTCCAGTTTAGTATTCAACCACCTGTGGACTTCCCCGCGTCGACTAAGCCACGTCGTACAGCCACTAAAGTGTATCCCATATACCCTGGAGCCATAGCACGCTGTTGTAAACCATGACATGAATTCAAGGTCTTACAACGCCCTCACAAACCTGTGTTATGGGGCGTAAAGTGTACGTTTCGTAACTGTTTTTCAACCGTATCGCAATATTTCGAATCGATAAGTTCCATATGCCCAGACGCAATTTCAGTGGTCGATAAAGCCCGTATGCATTTCGTGCTAGTATTCGATAAGAACGTCCAACCCACTGGAGTCAGGCGAATGAATGAAGATCAGATTAGAATAGGGGCCTAGTAAGACACGGTGAACCGATTATCCGTGATATCCAATCAAAACACATGCCTGTGATCACAGGTATCAAAGCCCACATGCGCACGCACACAGGCCAACTGGCACGAATAAAACGAAACGCGATATTTCGTACGGTAAGATGTATGAAACCCCAATGTCTGGAGAATATTGCACACGGACTTCTCCGTCAAGTAAAGAAGTTCTGTTGACTGTTTCAGCTTCTACACTGATTTCGGCCTACTGGAATAAGACTATTGCCCCCAAAATAAATTGTTCTCTGTTCAAGTGACTTTTGAACTGTGCTCAAGGGAGTTGGGTACGGAGCAGCCAGGGAGCAGCACAGTGCACAACAGTGAATGAGGCGGCTGAGGCTAAGTCCTGCGTGGGCAAAATTAACGAACATGGTGGATTGCAACGCTCAACCCGTAAGGACCTGACGGACGCATTCCGCATAAAGCGTAACGTAATATACGTGTGCCAGTTGTGTAACCACGTCTGAGGTAAAGCTAAGAAATTGTCATTGCTATGGCCGTCCTAGTAAGCAGCGTTCACCCGATTTTCAGAGCGCCAGTAGTTTACTGTTTGGAATGAATGTTCCTGTGATAAGTCCTGTTAGCATCAATAATTGACAGTGACATCAATCTGTTTGGAATGAATGTTCCTGTGATAAGTCCTGTTAGCATCAATAATTGACAGTGACATCAAGAAGGATCAACGCACTCCAACTAGCTTGTCCGGTAGCAGTGCACATGTGCTGAACCACAATCACGTTGTACTGTGGGATTGTTCATGTCACTCACCCAGCTTCTTGGGGTAGGATCGTAACTCAACAGTGACGATTTATACAGGTTACGCGATCGTTCTTTCGCGCCACCCAACAGAGTTGGTAATCTAGCTGGTAAAAAATTTGGACATTACTCCAGTTGTAACGGCGCATATGCAAACCCCGGAATATCTTTGTGTTGGTTTGGGAAGCTTCACAGTATCCCACAAACCACGTGTGTCCAGCCTTTCAAGAGAGGGCAAACACTTAACTGTCTAAAATGGACTCGTGAAACGAATCGTCGCTCCACCAGTCCTACCTCATAACCCCAAACTATACGTCATTTCGGTCATTAGACGAAGGTCAAACAGATCATGCTAGGCATATGGATCGACTCGATTGAATCCAGTGTTTTTACGCTTTCAGGTGTACATCTACTATGGAACGCGTAGGCCAAATCAGGGACAGCTTGCGCAGCACCACTTGTGGTACCCGTGCTTCGGCGTAACTCGGCTCTTACCATAGTGGGCAACGGATGTAGTTAGCCTTGATGCAATCCCATTATCCTGAAATAGTAACCAATGTAAATTTGTAACAAAATATATTATCTCTATCACAACCATAATTTCTGTTGGACTCTGCTATCAAACATTGGTTCAGGTAAAGCTGTTATGATAAAATCTAATCATAAGTAACATCTTGGTCGTTGAGCCATTTCAGTAAGACTTGCAGTGTTCACATTCCTGTTGATCGGCCGATAGGAAATACAATATTTGACGTTAAAAAAATGAAGCAAAAACACTGGTACAATAGTGCGGACGTTAAAAAGTGAGGTAAGAACCAATTGTCGATGGATTATCGCATCATTATAAACAATAACTACAATAAAAATAAGAATAACAGCAGTAATAATACTTCACTGGAAGAAAACCGCTGGGTCAAGCAAACCAGCTCTAATCAGAT
>LOND01005853.1:0-18812 GCA_014220965.1 Paragonimus kellicotti
TGATTTGCAACCTGGATGTTGATCGTGACGATTGGACATTTGGAGTTGGGATAAACCTGTCGGCTGCCAACCGGAAGATTAACAAATTCAACATTTTCAGTCTTCTACGTATTGTTATTGTTGCTGCAGCCACCCCGGGTCGAGATTATGAAGTTGTGATCTGCCTTCTGGAGAATAACAGGGACACTGGTGGATACTATCTGTGACGGTTCGGTTGGCTTTTTTCAGATATAATATAGCGTAGGTACATCCATTATTGACTCTCTGCTATCGTTACGTACAGACTGAGTGAGAATATATACACAGTTAAGAATAGGGCTTACCAAGATAGATGGACTTTGTAGGGTACGAATTTGGTCTCAGCAGTCATGTACAAACGACAATGTGACAGAAGTGCCAGTATGCTGCGCGACCATGAGGACCATTCTGATGGCGTTTTGACTCGTACTGATGTTCACCGGCAATTTCATGGACGACCCTCAAAAGTCCACTGGTCTCCCTGAAATATGGAGGTCAATCCCACAGGCCCGACTGGTAACGGTGGCATTACCACGGATTGGTTGGCGTAGTGCGTGACAGAATGTTAGTAGGGATGGCATATACCCTGAGCTTGAATCGGCAGCAGCTCCACATGCCTAGAGACACTGTGGTAAAGTTTGTTCTCAGCTGTCGAATTGGTGCCGTTTGATAAGAGAGCGCCGGAGTGTTTTGATTATACGACTGGACTGCCCAATCAAATCATCGCTCTGAGTTGTGCGGAGTTGCTCAGCATTTACGGGTAAGCAGCATACCACTTACTTCTGTCAGAGGGCGGCTTTTAAACGCAGTATTTTAGCCAGAAGCAAAACAGGTGTACGAAGACGCGCGATCCATTAGCTGACGGACAACGATATCGTGGTGGACGCTTCACGGTTTGACATCGAAAAGGTCTCGCGCCACTTGGCGAACTAATCAACAATAACAGTTCTTCTCTCGACGTTGGCAATCGCCCCATCATATCGTTTTCCACAGGGTGATTGGGGTCAGCTGCTCTGAAAGTGTAAACTGCAGATCTGAGAGTCATGGTAGAGGTTTTGCTCATGCACCGATACTACAGTTAGTGCAGGCAGGAAGGATATCACTATGTATCATTCACCACAGGAAGTGTTCTCCGACAGTTGCTTCGGTCTTTCTTTGGGCTACATATCTTAGCTCTAGATGCTCCTCCCCGATGACCTCCGCAGTTCAAAGTCCCACCAGATAAATGAGATATGCCCTCAAGTACTTTCAACTACGATCACCGCCAAAGTGAGCAGCCCGCTTTGGATTTACCTTCGACTACGCGGTCATTCAGTATGAGCCATCCAGCTGAGAACCTACACATGTAGCTCCAGCTTAGTGTACTGAACCAGTACAGTTATAATTTCTACAGGGAGACCATGTGAACCATCTGTAGCTTCAACACAAGCCTGCGTTGTGTGAGCCTGTGTTCGGAGGGTGTCTGACACCGGCATTCCGGGATCATGTTCGGTGTTACACTGAATTAACAAGTGACTCCTAAAATGACATGCTTTGACTTTCTTGATATATCCCAGGTGCATGACAGGCCACCTCTCTGGGACTAGAGGCAAGCTCCATTAAACTGCTCATGTCAAACTCGTGTTCATGTTCCGTTGCAGTATTTCACTGTCCTCTGGTGGCACATTTCCCTGCATGTTATCAGAAGGTGGCGCTCGTCTCTGTGGAGGAGCCCTCACCTTGCCTAAAATGTGGAAGGAGCATCAGGACAAACGGACTCAGGCGTTTACAGTGCGACATATGTGACGGATGGTTTCATCGTACCTGCGCTCCAGTCACCACTGAGCTACGCAATTGCCCAGAGGACAGTCGTTCGGACCGGCTGAAATGTTGTTGCCTAAAGTGTTGTCCAGGTAGGTATCAGACTGAGTCCTCCTCAGAAGTCACTATCTGAAACTGAGGTGGATGTTACGTGCAATTTTTCGACACAAAAGATATGCAGTACATCCGCAGGGGTGATTGCGGAACAGTCGCCGTATGCGGGTGACACGGCTCTTCCCGGACACACAATCACGGATGTATTTGCACGAGTCCCGAAAGATATATTTATGAGAGTTCCGGAACATTCTGTGGTGAGAGCCTTGGTGGACTCACCTACACTGAATAAAAACCAGAGATAGACACTAACAGAAGGCTAAACCAAAGGTGACCACATCCATTCTCAGATTCAATGCCCCAAGTGACCATGCGGACTCCCTCCCAGACACTCGGAGAAAAAAAGCTTGACCAACATCTAACAGGTACACCAATATGTGATAGTATTCAGCCTGCCTGGGGCTGGCACCCAAAAGTCTCAGCCAGGGCTGGATCAAGACATCGCTGCTTTTCGTGACTTGCTAGTTTAGATGTTAACAACGGGAAGGGAAGAGTTGGCCGCGGCAATTACTATCCGCGCATCGTCTCACCTTGGCCGGATGGCGGATGAAATTAATACGTCACGGAGGCCACTCAATTTTGTTCTGGGGACTGTATCAGAAGCTTGCTTGCTCCTGCAGCGGTCTTCAAAAGCGCGCCGTGTGGAGGTGCGCACAGCCTGTGACTTGGCCCCAGAACATCGTGAACACCTGAAGGCAGCTCTGATAGAACTGCATGATGGAATTTTCGGGTCAAGCGGAGGAGGCTTCAAGTACGACGGAAACTCCTTCAGTTCCCCCTGTTTCCCATGGACAAGGAAGAGTGGCAGAATTTCCGGTGTTACCTCCAGCAACTCTGCCTTTTAGAGACGGGAAGTAAGTTAAGACCGGTCAACAGTGGTATACTCAGACGTTCGGAGTCTTTCAATCAAGCTGGACGAGGTGCAGCAATGGGTTCAAAGTAATTATTCCGCAATCCTAGCCCTTGCTTAGGCGTGGTTGTCAGAGTAAGTGACAGAAGCCGAAGTATTCCTCCCCGGATACACCCTCCATCGCTCGGGCCGCTCTAGTGTTAGGGACTGGCAAGCAGGTGTAGTAATGCTTCTTAATCGCCATAATATTCACGGTACTCACTTTCTAGCCAGAGCCGACGATGCCGGTACCGATAATGGACAGTCGTGCAAAATTAAATTAACACCGAACAGCTCCACTGCGCTCGGGGTTCATACTGCTCCCCTGGTTCGTTTCTATCTCAATCGTTAGATGACCTGTGGAATTTTGGAGCAACTAACGGCTGCTTGATATTGGGCGCCTTCAACGCACCTAACGTCAGCTGGAAAAAACAAGCACATATCCTTGGTTCGGACATTTTTTTCAGAGACACTGCTCCGGCTGGTCGTTTACAAGTTGTGCTTGTGACAGCATGTGGGAGCTCCCACGCGGTTGCAGGCTGGATGCCGCTCCAAGTTGGATTTAGTGTTTCCGCATTAGAGTCCGACATCAATCGCGTTGATATTATTGTCCCCAGTAGGGAGAAGTGACCATGCGCTATATGGTGGGCAATAGGGGAACTGAGGGCAACACTCGCCCAGGTTCGACGGAATATCTGGAGAATTCCATTTGAAGAAATGAGGGAAGCCGTGGGTCCCTATGACTGGGGCGGCAGCATGATCACGGCTGATGCGCACTAGTGCAAAATTGACGAAAAGCTGTTGGCTCTCATGGAACGATTTGCACCGATGTCTCGTAGTAGCTCCCAATCTGAAGGGCCATCGCGATTTGTTTTTGACTTGCGTGCCACATTCAGGTGTTGACACCGGCAGTGGACGAGCTACCGGGTCCGTCATGGTTCCTATGTTGCCTATCAAAAAACACGGAATGAATGTAATACCATGAAGCTAAGAAAGCGTCAGCAGTACGAGGAAAGGCTGGCCGCGGAATCGGCCACAGCACCCAAGAGGCTCTGGGCGTACATCCGTCGACGGACCAGAACAAAGGTGGAAATCACCGGCACTGACAGGTCAGCATAAAGACGAGGTTGTTGAGGACTTGGACAAGGCTCAGCTAATGGCTAGGCATTACTCCTCGGTCTACTTCCAGGACAATGTGCAGTCTGCTTTGCTCAACGAAACTGCACCATACCTTGTCGAAGCGCTACTTAGTTTTGATGGGGTGGAACGTGGGCTAAGGTTAATTGATGTCAACAAATCTTTCGAACCGGACAACATCCAACCCTTTATTCTGCGTGAACTGGCAGTGGAATTAGCTATGCCGTTGACCAGCCTGCATCATTGGCCCCTGATCAAAGACAAACAGCTCTCGGAATGGAAACAAGCAATGGTCTCGCCTATGTACAAGGGAGGAGGACGGTCGCATGTCAACTATCGACCAGTATGTTTAACTTGCGTGCTTGGCAAAGTGATGGAGCGGCTGATAGCCCGTCGTCTCCAGGGGCATCTGGACCAACTCTCGACTCTCAGCGAGAGGCAGCACGGATTCCGGAGGGGGCGATCTTGCTTGACAAACCTCCTGCTTGCCAGAGAGCGATGGATGGAAGCAAGAGCTAACGGCAAGACTCTGGACGTCGTGTTTCTCGACTTCAGCAAGGCTTTCGACAGAGTGCCGCATAACCATTTGCTCACCAAGCTGTTAGCGTACGCTGTCAGCTCGCCTATAATAAATTGGATAGCAGACTTCCTCCGTAGTAGGTCATTCGCTGTCAGGGTTAAGCAACACATCGGGATGGTTGCTTGCCCCGAGCGGTGTGCCACAATTGCAGTGCTCGGGCCCTTGCTGTTTCTGGTTTTCATCAATGATCTATTGGACCAGTTGCAGTCGCCTGTCCTCGTCTTCGCTGATGACATGAAAGTATGGAGGACAATCTCTTCAGACGAGGACAGTGAAATATTGCAACAGACTGGTTCTCCTCTGTCCTGGCAACATGCCATCATGGATATTGTGCAGAAATATCATCTGGTGGTGTCCAAGGATCCAAGAATTCTTTTTAGAACCCAACCAGGCTCCATTCAGAAATCTACCGGGATGGAGCTTCCATCCACTTTGGTCTCGAACCTACTCTATGTAGTCTTTTCGCGAGCGAATTAGTGGCCACGGTTGAAATACAACTCTTCAGATGGTCAGGTAGGCAGCTTTGGTCTGTCCTCAATCGATGTCTACGCTTTGCAGTCAAATAGCCATTTGTTATTGGCGTTAACTGCGGTCCATGCAAACTAACGAATATAGAAGTGTTTCTCTGCGATACAATGGATCAACTAATAGGATTTTCGTCAAATGGCATTTTGATATACTGTCGGCAACAGCTCGATGTTCGTCTGTTTTACATTACCTATGGTATTCCTTTTCGTGCTCCACTGAAGTAAACAACTTTACACAAAGGCTATAGTTTCTGTAAGATATGTGTACCGACAGCGATTCGAAAAGGTTGGAATCTAGCGTCCCCTCCGATGCAGCTACCCTTCGCTGTGACAGAGACTTCCGAGGCCAAGTATTTTTTACACATAATATTGGTTGGTCCCGTATCCCGGATATTGATTGTAATGTGGTTTACGACTTTCCAAGGGATTACATATGCACGCTGTGCCTGGGTATCGTTGAAAGCCCTCAAAAATGGCTGCGTGTAATCGGTAGACCAAAAATATCTCTGTAATCTTTGTGGTAAAAATCTTTTCGAAGTTGCCGAAGTTGTTAAAATTTTGATACGTGTTGCAGTTTCTGAAATCGTAGAATTCTGTTGCCTGAACATTCTTTTGTTTTAATCTTCCGAAGACGTAAGCAAGGAGTGTGCGGTAGTTTAATGACAGGGATTAATGGATAAATAACAAAAATGTGCATTTCCCGTTATTTGGAAAAATTAATGGCGGAATATAATGAAAAGCGATGTCATAGACGTGGAGACACATGCTTTTATTTAAATCTGAATGTAATTAGGCAGGAAAAGGTGATAATACTTCCGACGATTGAACTATTGTTGGATCATGAGGATTACGCCTTTTCTAAAGCTGGGAACGTAAGATACGTCATAAAACATTTTAACGTAGAATTATACGCAAGAACTGGACAAGTCAGTGATATTTTCTTAGTTATATTCTGCTTGCATAGCCCTCGGTTTCTACTACTGTTGCACATTTTCCATGGAATCATGAGGTACTCTGTAATGCCGACGAGGTCACCTGCTGGACGAGTGAAAGCAAACAGCACTCCACGCTTACATACATAACTGCTGCATCCATTTGTCCTACTTCACGAGTTAGTCAAGCAGTAGTCCATGCTTAGACACTTATAACTGCTCCATCCGTTTGCCATACCTTACGAGTTACGTCAAGCAGTAGTCCATGCTTAGACACTTATAACTGCTCCATCCGTTTGCCATACCTTACGAGTTACGTCAAGCAGTAGTCCATGCTTAGACACATAACTGCTTCATCCGTTCGCCATACCTTACGAGTTAAGACAGGCAGTACATCAGGCTTAAACACTTATGACTGCTACATCCATTTTCCCTACACTTGCGAGTTAAGCAAACCGGTACTCCATGCTTAAACACTTATAACTGCTCCATCCATTTGTCCTACTTCACGAGTTAAGTCAAGCAGTAGTCCATGCTTAGACACTTATAACTGCTCCATCCGTTTGCCATACCTTACGAGTTACGTCAAGCAGTAGTCCATGCTTAGACACTTATAACTGCTCCATCCATTTGTCCTACTTCACGAGTTAAGGCAAGCAGTAGTCCATGCTTAGACACTTATAACTGCTCCATCCGTTTGCCATACCTTACGAGTTACGTCAAGCAGTAGTCCATGCTTAGACACTTATAACTGCTCCATCCGTTTGCCACCTACCTCGCTAATTATGCCAAGCAGTGCTATATGCTGAAACGCAGGTGAACGTCTGAAGTCACTGAGAACGAACACATGGGGATATCGACGTGAATTATGTATTTGAAGTCTGTGGAAAGTGGTACATACTAACTCCACCTTCATTCAGCACACGATGTAGCCATTGGTTTTCGCGCGTTCTGCGTGTCCTTCCGGATGACTGATGCCCTGTGTCACATGCGATCGTAGTCATCTTGTTCATCACATGATATCTGCAAAAAACTGTGTACGCATATGTGAATGAACTCACTTTCTTCAATTATATCAACAGGATAGTCGCTCCCGGTTATGTTGATTCGCGCTCTCTTCGGCTTGTGTGTAACCAGTACGCTGTCAGCGGGCCCGTCTAAGTCTAAGATTGCACTCCGCCAGCCACCGCTCATGAATGGGGACTCGACCTTTGTGAAACGGAAATGAAAACTACAAAACGCCTTACCGTAGGGGTAGAAGTGTTTCCGAAACACTGACAGAATGTGAATGCAAGGAAGCCACATCGAACGGTAGAAAGTACACTCACATGTGCCCTGCACGCTATCCACGACGAAAGCGTCGCCATCATGTTGCACACGAAGCTGCAATGTTCAAGGTGATTACCAATGAATCCTTACCTCGCACTCAGATACCCTTTCGAAATGGAGTCGTGGAGTCCGTCCGTTCAGATGTTTTTGGACAAGATGGCTTGCAAACGTGGTCATTCTGTGAAGAATGTTTTTGACGTACCAGTCTACATCGACATCGGCTTGATGTACAGCCATGACACAACAAATAATTCAGAAACTTTTATCGGTTCTGCGGATGATATGTAAGTCACGTTTGAACCTACGGTATACGGTGTAAAGGTGCAGCTTATTCTTCTTCATTGTCTACCGTAGCCATTCGGTGGAAGAGATAACGACTGCGGAAAGAGTTCGTCTGTTAACGAACATGACAAACAAATGTTACCCACTTACATGCTTACGTACGGCATCACGTACATGAAAGTAACACAACAGTATGTCGCAGCCGAACACCACATGGGCTGCTCTCATTAGCGCGGCCATCTTATTCATGGCAAGCATCCTCACCACAATGTGCTCGCCCATAATTTCTTGAAACATTTCCAACAGCTTATTCAGTGAAGCATACTTCTCACTACGAACGTACCCGTACATCCCGGGTCAGCCGTGTTCCATACCATCTGTTACGAGGAACGGATATAACTTCCAGCTTCGAACTGATTTGTCAAAACTAACAATTAGCCTACTAGTCGCGTCGCATTCCTCTGCATACACTCCTACGCCTTTTGTGCGCCGTACAACGTTAATAAATCTGCAGGGTTTTCAGGGAACCATGCAACCTTACCTTATCGTACTTCAGAATCGTTTTCGACCTACGGCTCGTCCCACGAACGTAAATAACGCCCACCTTCCTCCATGTACCTCTGAGGGCACTCTTGGAACTGTGAGGAGGTGCGAACTTCACAGCCTCAGCGATTCGTTCACGGGTTCGAGATTGGGGACCCGATTCACCCAGATCCAGTCAGTTTGTCCGTTTTGATGTCAGTGGTTTCCTGTACACTGAAAGACAGTCATTAAAAACAGGGTGCAGCACCGCTATTGGGGGTTTCAGAGAATACCGAGAACGCAGTGAAGTACTAATCTGATAGAAAAGAACAAAATACTGATCTGAAAACTCAAGTGGGTGACAGTCAAATATTACTTCGAAACGGTCTCTAGAAGAGCAGATAACAACTTCTACCGAAGGGTCGTTCCATTGGTTGATAACCCTGTAAGAGTGGAACCGTTGCCTAAGGAAGTTTTGGGATCGAGATGGGGTCGAAGCTTATGGAGCTTCTTGTTGTGACCCCTCCGACTGTTATCGACTACTGGGGTAAAGAATCGCTGCACGAGTCCTGTGCTAAAGAAAAAGTGCGTAAGGATTAAGTCACCGCGGAGTCTTCGAAACTCAAGTGGGTAAAGATCAAGAATTTCAAGACGAGACTCGTAGGAGAAATGCCGCAAGCCAGTGACCATTTTAGTGGCTACTCGCTGGACACGTTCGATGGTATGTCCTTTTTCAAGCCGGTGTATACGACTTGATTAGCATACTCAAGCAGTGGTCGTATGTAGACCCCGTAGAGCGACTGAAAGGCATGCCTGTCTATGCGGGGAAAGGCTCTTTTTATCATCCCAAGAGTCCTAAATCCCTTTTTTGCGGCCATCTGATGGTGATAAGAAAAAGATAAACCGGTCGACAGCCAAATCCCTAGGTCTTTTTTGAGGTCTACTTTCGCGATATCTATTACACTTTGTGCACCATGTATCACGAATAGGTTCCCGGAGTCTCCTCCCAGCGACATGCGCACGCTTGCTGTCGTTTAGAGGGAGACTCCAGTCATCTGACCAGCACTTAATACGGTCAAGGTCAATCTGTAATGCACTGGGATCACAAGCATTCCAGATTTTTAAGTCATCAGCATAAAGGAGGGCGTTGCTAGAAATAAGATCAGGAAGATCGTTGATATATATTAAAAACAATAACGGACCGAGTACGGATCCTTGAGGAACTCCAGCGGAGATCGGAGAAGAAGAAAGGTCCGATCCGGTTTTTACTCTGAAAGTCCTGTTGCCAAGAAAGGATGCAATCCAGCGGAGAACCTCCCCTTGGATGCCATAAGCCTCTAGTTTATGTACAAGAGGACCGTGTGGGACACGGTCAAAGGCTTTGGCAAAGTCGAAGAAGATAGCATCCGAGATATGGCCATTGTCTTTGGCGTCTGTCAGGCTATCCATGAAGATTAGCATATTCGTTATGCATGACCGGTCGGGAAGAAAGCCATGCTGGGTAGAGGAGAAGAGGTTATTGGAGAAGAAATGCCTAAGTATGGCGCGTTTTAACAGACGCTTCCATTACCTTGCACGGGATGCTGGTAAGGCTGATCGGCCGGTAACTAGCAGGGGAGTGACGATCGCCTGCCTTAAAAATAGGTGTGACAATGGCCTCTTTCCATGCCTCCGGAAGAGTGCTGGTCCGAAGTGTCTGTTTAAACAGACCATGGAGGGGCATCGCCAAACCAAGGGCCGCTTCTTTGAGGATCCGAGGATGGATCCCGTCTGGTCCCATTGCACTATAAGGATTGATCTTAAGCAAGAGATCCTGAACGTCGAGCACAGAGAATTCAGCTGTTAGGAGTGGGCATTGGAAATTTCTCCGCGGGAGAATCGGATGCCAGTTTGGCGGGACCACATTGTAAACTGCTGAATAATATTCTCTGAACGTCTCAGCAACCACCTGGGGGTTGGAGGAGGTTTCCCCGTCGGGAAGCCGCAGAGAAAGCGCCGAGGGCTTAGTTTTTCTCTGGCGGCGCATGTACTTGAAGAGAAAATTCTTATTCTCTCGGGCTACTAGTAGGATCTTTGAGGTTCTCAAACATCGCCTTGAAAGTCGCAATATAATCCATTTCCTGCAAATAAAAATTAAAGAAAATCATAAATGCATGGGAGAATGAAAAATAAATGTAAAAATTACTTGAACATCCTTGTGTTAACATTCTCACACGAAACCAACCAAAACGAGAGTCGGTTTCCTTTCATACAAAATTTTTGGAAAATTTAATGAAATGAAAGTTACATCACGTTTGAGTAAAATGGTACAAATAAGCTTGCTAAGAAATATATAAAATACGACACATTCTACCTTGTTTCGCAAAAGTGTTCGCACTGATTTCAGTGACACGTGTCCTGAAGGTACATTCAGGGACGCACAGACGTTTGCGCGCTTAGCAAACCATACATATGGACGATACATATTAAAATACACAAAAACTTCTTTATATATATATCTAGACACACATCTACCAATAAGTCCACATAACTATAGTTACGTGGATACGTATATCTATATGCACATATCTATAGATATGTGCATATAGATATACGTGTAATTATCGTTATACAAATCGGCACATTTATTTCTTCTTTCTATGCAAATAACTACACCACTATATCAAATAATTTATAATTATGAGCTGTGTGTAGATACGCATATTTTGGCATTAATAAATTTGACAGCGGATTTATTCATCAACCAATCAGAAAATTCGGCCGTTCAAATTATTTTTTCCCGGGTATGAAAGGAAACCGGCTCCCAACCAAAACAACAGCAGCCATACCGAATTTCGAAACCGATATACCCTAAGGTCGTTTTCAATTAACGGTCAGTTAAAACAAGCACACATGAGGTCATGACGCAGATTTCGATGATTTCAATTTCTGCACCAGATACCAAGCTCATTCAGCGGTTTTGTCGAAAAAATATTTTTCCCAACTACGACAACTGAAAAAATCAAGGTCTACGACTAGCATTCAAGTCGAAAATGCGTCCGGCGGGCTCAAATAAAATTGGGCTTCAGAACGTCAGGGCCACTATTCACCATTTGGATTTCACACGTTGGCGTTCCTCCATTTTGAAAATTCGCGAGGTCTGTGAAATTCCGTCAATTTTGAGGACATAACGAAGTCCAGTTCAGAGGACCGCCCATTTCCCCGCAAAAGTAGAGGCTTTCTGATCGTTCCTCATCGCGACAAAATTTTCTGCACATTTTCCGGAACCATCTGCATCAAATAATGGCGGAATTCTTCGACCGGCCACTTTCTCCATCCTCAGATAACGGATTTCTGGCATGACCTTGACCATTAGGTCAGTGTTAACCTTGTGAAGCAAAAATTGATGTAACTACTCAGCATTTTCATTGAACATGGGAAAATTTTGAAACTATCATTTTAGACGCGTGTGTCCCAGATGCTTTTTCATAAACTTGGATTTTTCTCTCTTGCTATGTCTGTTTCGTTATATTATTCACGAAACTGGTGTATTGTACAATTATTTATGTGTATGGAGTGCATTTATGCATGTAGCGATAAAATGTGTACATTGATCACGCTCATCTGAGCGTGTTTCTCACAGATGCGTTGAGAAATATACCATTATTATTATTATTGTCATCAGTAGAAACAATGGAAAGCCACAGGGTGCAGTCAATTTTTGTTTTTCTACGTGATCTGTGATTCTGAAAGGTCTACAGAAAACCTGCCAATACAAACACTTCTTGAAACTTTCTTATCATATTCACCTGCTCTCCCATTCCGCCCCGTATAAGAATCACTAAGAAAGTGCGCGCCCTTTTGCAACGGTTTGTGCGCAATTTTTCTCAAATTTGCGGAGCCAGGGAGATAGATTATAAAGTTCATGCCATAACGTATCTGGCTGATGAGGTATGGCACTTTCAGCCGTTGGATGCACTGTCAGCTACTCCATTCGAGTTCTTTTAGGCGGGCTGAACCGGCGATTGCATGGTGCGACGAATCAGTGGGGCAAATTAATCGGCCCCTGTCGGAACTGTCGGCATGTTGGAACGACTTTGAAGGATTGGCACATGCTGTCGACCATACTCCTACGCCGTACCCGGTGAAGCCGGAAAAAAAATAGTTCACTTCGACAGCCTACCAAATAACGCTGTGATACTTGATGAGAAACCATCCATTATCTGTAATACATCTCACGACATTGCCGTAGTTCGTTTTTATCCCATTTAATCACCTCTGCATAATATTGGCACACCTGTACATCATTTATATATGTACCACGTCCGATTTTTGGAGGCAGAAGCCCACATATGCGCCCCTCCAGTATTCAACGAAAGCGTATGGCTAGTTCCCATGTCGACGAAACGATTATTATTCCTTTTTGCATACGTGTCCATGAAGATGCAGATGTATGTAGACCATGCACGTATTCGTTCAAACAGAAATGTGTCAATTCCGCTTCTCATATATGTACCTTACCGACACTGATAGAACGTCTGCAACAAGCGGTACGTTTCCTCGGTTCATTAATTATGCTGTAATTAAGGTTGCTTCGAAGATGCGTGACATTCTATTGGCCAGCTCAACCTTGATGTGTTGATCGTCACTCCACCAACACTCAGACAGTCATCACGTGTACCACCAAAACAGCGTATGTCTTTCACCCTTTTCTTCTCTAATTCCAATGTGCCCTTATTTTCCAACCCATCCACTTCTGTGGTTATCCCTCTTGTCTCGCCTTTGTCATCCCCCGCTTCCGATACGACGGACAAGTTTGTTATTATTTTCAAATCATCTACGACCTTCAGCGTTCGTATTTCACGTGTGATATGAGAAAACTACAGTGATAACGAACAAAGAAATAAGAGTAAGCACATCAAAACTTCTAATTTAACAATCTCGTAGCAGTCTTAGAGACTAGTTTGGAAGCTATTCATGGGTTGAAAACAAAGGTGAACGTGTTTGAAAAAATTCTAAGGAACAAATGTTCAGTCGACACACGACGGGAAAGTAGCGTCGACGAAGTGGCTCACTTGCCAGTGGTTGCGCCTTATCATACTGTTCAGGACGTCAACAGCGTAGAACTGTTGAGCAAGCAGAAAATTAGCTGTGAGAAAGTGCAGTAGTTAGACTGGAGACGTCTTATTAAGTCCGGTTTTTGTCACGATTCGGACGGGGTAAACTGTGCAGTGTAAGGCGCAAACTTTGCCAGACTGTTTTTCGACAAATTTGCTGAAACCTTCAGTTCGACCAAAATTCGTTACTTCGGTCGTAAACTAAAGGGGTCGACTATAACGTTGGTTGGCAGGGGTATGGCTGTGAAATATTTACATACAACTCCAAAGAGTCCATAGTGAACAATGCTTCATTGAACGCCGTGGATGTCTTTGTTAGAAGTGGCTGAACAACGCGCACGATCAGTCAGGCGGATATGCTGAAGGAGGACGAAAATACGACGGAGGAAGTGGGTCCCCGCCGAACATCACCCCAAAGCGCATTTTCATGTTTTGTAATTTTTCACTTCTACTACTTTCTGTGAATACACACATATATACCTTTCTGTAACATCACGCATTACAGTATTGTAACCTCTCACGTCTGATTTTTGTTGTCCTTGTGATGTAACTGCTTGTTTCCACAGTCATCTCCCCTACATAGCAAGTATGAACACTACTTATGACTGTTTATGTCAGGGAATTTTTCCGTCTATGCATATCAGCTTAACTCCCTGGTGGGATTGTTCGGTGTTTATGACCTGACCGCTTCAGATCGATAATTCGGCCACTGTTGTCGGTTTGTAAACGTGCTATTTTGCACGTGTTCACCTCCATTTGGTGGCAGATTCAACCATAGTCCTCGATGTATGCACAGTCCATCGCGTCGCTTAATTTCACGGTGGTTTTGTAAGGACTGTTTTCTTCACACACCACAAAGGTCCGACCAGACTAAAGCTGTTGTCCGGGAATCGCAGCAATGCGTACGATCGAACTGCACGTCCAGTCCTGGTTGTCGGGATAAGCCGTGTTTGTCAAGAACTTGCCAGAAGGTGAGGTGAGATTCTTGTACATTGATTCAGCTAATACCGTGCTAATTCCAGTTTCTACGAGCGCCTCCTGAATAACCGTTCCGATGATGAATTGTTTTATCTGCCGACGGATATTTGGAAAGGCATTTAGTAGAACTTCAGGTTACGCTTAACTCGGTGAACTTGAACCTTTGGCTAACGGTTCAATATTTATCTGTTGTGCATTTTAACAGCCAAGAGGAAGTGATGACTGCGCCGGGGGCTAGGGACACCATCTACGGACGGGAAAGCCTTCTTACATTAACGACGCCAATCAAACTTCTAGGTTGAAAACTCGTGTCTTGTCCCTCTCTCTTCCAGGTTTCGCGGCGGCCGCCTACATGCATCAGACACAGCCAACACCAACTGAAGGAAAAATAAATAGTTGTAGGACGATTGTTTTGCTGACTTGTTCGCTACATCATGTCACGTTGTCGTGTTTTCGCTTTTGCACGTGTTACTGAATGAATCCGTCCATCAAATTTGTGTGCTCAACTGGGTGGTTGCAGTTATGGCCTCCAACCCATCATTTTTGTGAGCAACCCTCACGTTATTGATTTTACCCTGTGGACATTTCGTCCTTTCATTGTGAGTCCTCCAGTCGCGGGGTATTCCCCAAGGGCGCTTTCTTTGCGGGTCGTTGGCTATCTTTCTCGCCATTAACCACTTTCGTCACGTGTTGGAGAGCTGATCTTTCACTGTCCTAACAGACATCAAACCATTATTCTTTCCGCGTCAATCCTCACCATTATTTTTCGAAGGAACATCGACAGTTGGAATACATCTCCCAGGTCACAACGGACGAAATATATTTTCGGGGATGAAAACATCTTGGCTGATGTCTGGTTCAGAGTGACTTTAAGTGGTTTACACCGAACTGACACTGTTGATTTGAAGGAATTAGCTCGAGAACAAAACAACGACCCGGAATTGCAGCAGTGTCGCACCTCTTCTTCGCTCAAACTTCGGGAGTTGCCTCTTGCCAACTGCGAAGGCACAATCATATGCGATACCACGACAGTCAGCCCTCGCCCATTTGTGCCAGTAAACTTCAGACGTTCTGTTTTTAACAGTCTTCACTGCATGTCTCACCCCAGCGTTCGTGCCACCGTCAAGCTGATTTCAGATCGATTTGTATGGCCGAACATGCATAGGGAGATACGAGAATGGGCGAGAACTTGCCTTGATTGTCAACGCAGCAAAGTCCACCGACATACCATCACGACCCCCGGCACATTCGCTAACCCCGACGCACGTTTCAGTCATGTCCATGTTGACATAGTCGGCCCGTTACCGTATTCAAAAGGTCATCGGTATATCTTGACGTGCGTTGACCGTTTCACCAGATGGCCAGTGGCAATACCCCTCCCTAACACAAATACTGAAACAGTTGCGCGAGCGTTCATGGACGGATGGATCTCAAACTATGGTGTTCCAACTACTGTAACCACCGATAGAGGCACACAATTCCAATCAACGCTGTTCAGAGACTTCAACCGGTTGCTTGGAGTCGATCATATCAAAACCACTGCATACCATCCGGCAGCAAATGGTCTGGTCGAACGATTTCATCGTCAGCTGAAGGCCGCTCTGAAAGCCCAACTAGATTGCCCAGCGTTGAACTTATCACTAACCCCTAGTCATGCAAGGAATGCGAACGACCGTTGAAGAAGAAGTTGGTCACACGACCGCAGATGTAGTTTACGTCACGACACCTCGTCTGCCTGACGAACTGTTCTACAAGTCGAACGCCGTCAGACTAACATCAACGCTATTACCATCCTGCAGCAGTTAAAGACATCCATGACAGGAATCCGACCCCAGTCTACCAGATTAGACACAAAACAGGATCAAAAACACTCAAACCTGGACCCTCGTGATTTTGTTTCAGTTCCCGTCCATGCCGTTTGTGCTGTTTTCCTAAAGGTTAATCCCTTGCAGGAGCAGCAAAACAATGCCAGGTTGTATACGCGTACATTGTTATCGTTACGCAAACCGATGTATTCAAATTTGTTTTTCGTCCGTGTAAATGTATACACATTTGTGTCAGCATATTTATAATTATGTACTGTAGATATTTATGAGGACCCCAGTAATAATCACCCCGGCAGCGGTATCACCCATCAGCCAATCAGAAAATTCGGCTGTGCAAATTATTTCCTCCCTGGTATGGAAGGTAATAGGCTCTCTTTCTTATCCCGAGAAGATGTCTGAAGATTCAACGGAATGGAAGCTGCATCAAATTTTAGTAGAGTGGTACAAATAATCTTGCTATAACATACATAGAACAGAACCCTGGGCTTTACCTCGCAAATTGCTGTCCGCACTTATTTCAGTGGCGCGTACCGTTCAGGTACATCCAGGGCTGCAATTCTACGCAGTTAAATGTACAAGACGAATGGCGACCAACAATCAGAATATTTGGATTCCTTTTCCGATCACCACGAGACCTTCAAAGCTCTGACATCATGTTTTCTGATTTCAACGTAATATGTCCTAAAGCGACTCTGCTACCACAGAGGAAGGTAGAACCAACAGGAGTATACTCCTACTAGACGATTATCATCACTTGTGAGAAGTCACACGAACACCAGACCGCTTCGTCTTGCGAACTGAAGATATGCATCCACGCTGGTCAATGTCCATCGATACGTACTACCCAGTGTGTCCCAACATCCATACTAATCAAGGCCTACTCATACGTACTGCCACATACATCCTCTGCAAGCGGACATATGCAGGACAAACCACCATTTGTATAGTCCTGTACGCATGGAGTCGCTGATATAGTGTTGAGTTCAGAATAGCTTGTGCTCAAAGTTACTAGTGAACAACGATGAGCTAGAGGTTTCTAGTGTATTGGCGTTGGATACGTATCAGCGTGCGCCTGCTAAATTCGGCATTGATGGACTAGTGAGAGTGGTAGAGTCACCTCGCTACAACGCATAGGACATTAAACAACTTGAAGTTACTCGCTAAAATGGTGCATATTTAAATGACTCGAAAGCACACAGGGAGGCAGATTAATCCTATTACATACACCTAAGGAAAGAAAGTGGGTAATATATATATCTATAGGTATGAATGTGACAGCTATCTTTCACTAAAGGTAGCATATCCTGAACGCCGGCAGAAGTTAGTGGCATCGGATCACAGACCTCAGCAGAGACCGGGTGTCTGCATTTAAGATCGGTCCTTGAAATGCAGTTGCAGAAATTGAGTTGGGTGGAAGGACGAGGGTACTACCAGAGTGATGGATACAGCAGGGGCGAATAAAAACTGATAACGAAGTGGTAAACTGGCTTTGATGCCGGCAAGAACTTTGTTCACAGATGTTTCTAATAATTTTGTACCATGCTTTGCGACTATAGTTAGGCGAACCATCACGTTCCGCCCATATCACCTCGACTACCAGCCGTCTGTTTCAAATAGGCGCGCAAGTATATACTTGTGCATACATACATCTCCACACGTGCTGGCCCGCAAGGGCATCGACACTTATCTGGGAAGGAAACACATTTACTCACTGACACTTGCAAGCCTTGACTACGTTCGTGCTGCCAGCAAACAGGCCACCGCAATTCAAGAACCTAAGTCGTTTCACGGAATAAACGTTCCCATTCCCGATCCAGTTTTCTCCTGAATAGATCGATCCAAGTAGCTTGAGTCAAAGATTCAGGTAACTTGTTCCATAAACTAACAGCCTTGTTCGTGAAAAACTGAGTTTTGATGGACATGTGGCACTTGGAATACCCGCGGACGATGAATGACCCTTGAATTAAACGTTTCTTATGCTGAGAACAGGATTCCTGGTACGACATTTGGGCAACCACAAAAAACTGTTTACGCCTTTATCGGGTGTCCACGACGTCACTTATTTCCCAAATAAAGTAGATGACCGTTTTTCAATCTGGTTACATAGTTCACATCCTTCGTACCACCAACCGTCTTGCTGACAAGCCTTTGGAAATTCATCAGGCTCTTTGTCTTCCATGAAGTGTAGGTTCGAGGGTTGATCGCCATATTTCACGTGCAGTCTCACGTGCGCTTCGAACAGTGATATAATTAAATGGTGATCCCTTGGACAGATTGCTTTCTAAGCGGAAAAAGCCACTTGGCCTTATATGCAGTAGATAAACACTGAGCTGCAGGTTCGAAGTCACAACAAAAACGGATCCCAAGGTCTCAACATTAATCTAATTTTGCAATCCGTATACTGTCATCCGTCTCCTGAAGTAGCCTGTCGATGCCATTGAGGCCTCTCTCCAACAACCATAATCCGGACCATTCTGTGTGATTAAGAAATTTCTCAAGTTCTTTGTGGTCCCTCAAAGTAGTTCACTCGATACAGTGAGCACTGACAGACTAGAATTTTTCCATGATGAGCCCCACCTGGAACCTACCACCGCTTTTGATATCGATCTTTCTCCCAGGGATTTGCAGTCTACACAACCCGTGCGTAACAAACAGTTCTTACCATCTCAGTCCAACCAGAAGACCCCGGTTGAACTTCCCCATACTCGTCCAAGCCGAAAGGTCGAATGGCGAACAGTTTGAAAAGAGTATTGTGATTGATACTTCCTAAATTATGTCTGAA
>LOND01005853.1:19441-30772 GCA_014220965.1 Paragonimus kellicotti
ATCCTGTTTCAACAGATAGCCCAATGGGGGACACTGGAACTTATTTAGTTTAATCAGTAACCGGTCTTGACCACTACAAATTTGTGGGCCCCGACGTTTTCATCCTTTCCTCACCTTTTTCTATCGTCACATATCAACGAACTCTTAGTAACCACGCGTTATGTTAACTTCCTTTTCCCAGTGTTTTGTTCAGTCGCAACGACGGTTCCCACTGTTACGTCGTCGCGTTCTCCACAAGTTCTCGTAGTAATTTCTCTGTAGTTTCCGGCCGACTTCTCCGGCGCCGGCTTTTATTTGGTGCAGTACTGTAGCCTCAAAATTACGTGATGGGTATCACCTAGGAGGGCACGAAATTCCAGGGTACATCAGATTTTCATTTCTGTTGACTGCCAGGTCAAGCAGCGAGTCTTCCTACGCTGTCCTAAACCTGGTAGTTTGTTGAACACGGCGTTGTAGGAGATTTTTCGGGAGGCACTTAAGAAATTTTCCAGACAACTACCTTCCGTTGAGAGCTCACGCTCACCATCATCCCTGGGCGTGTCTTGGTCGCTGAAAAGGAGGACCAAACTGGGTCTGATGAAGATCTCGTCTATATTACCGCGAGGTCATCTTAATTCACGGCGCCAGGGCTTCCATATACACGGAGTATCTACGTTTGAGTTGGTCCATCAGGTATAACACGTCCCACTAGCTGTAAATCAGAAGTGTGAAGGCCCAGACCAGCAACCTGAGTATGCTGGTTTACAACTGGCAAAAGCACTTTCTGTCCGGACCTACCATCCTATCTAACCTGCCCATAGCAACTGATTCTCGGAGGACAAAAGTAATCAGTCGTCACTTCCTGTTTGAGCTACACTTCTTGAAGGCAACTGCATCATATCTTGCCGCTGTGATGCACAACTCAACCCACATATTTCCAATGATATATGCACCTGTGGGCAGGATGCCCATCCATTCTTCCTCAGCGCACGTTGTCGTTCTCGAGATATATCTCTCGAGACCAGTACCTGAGGGAGTGGTCCCATCCTATTGACATTAAGCGTAAGGGATGTTACTCCACGTCGTTGGTGTCCATCTTGTCTTGTAACAGCTGACTGGTTGTCTCTCGAGTAACATAATGTTGGCCTGTGTGCACAGACAGTTCCACATCTCGGCGGTCATTAAGTACCGCCAAGCTGCCGCGGGTGACTATAGAACGGTTGTTAATTTTAGCCACCCTTTTTCAAGATTCCACTAGGAAGAGGTCACAGTAAATTGGTTATAAAAATTGGCTGTGCAGACTTCAGCGCGTATGGCAGCCCATGTAAATGGACCAGTACTTACTCAAAAATATGGAGGGGTCTATAGTTATACATTACATGTACACCTGCGAAAATGAGACCATACATAGCAGGGCAATTAATAGACATTTATGTTCACAAGTCCATATATTCAGTGTATCCAGAGTTTGCCGGATGTGGTCGAAAAGTCTTCCCAGACGTTTCTGATGCCCAAATTTTCTGTTTGACCCCTTTGCACTTATCCATCCCTGCATACTGTTTTGCTCGTTTGGAGGCCACCGTGTGATATATTTGCTTTTGTTTGGACTGTTTCACTTGGAAGGAATCTTCGCTGTTCTGCTCGCACCACTGAAGGGACTTATGAGACAGCTTCTTATATTCGTTTTTAATGTTTATACAACCCCAATGGTCGATTTTCGATTTGCGGCTTATTTTTGCTTTTGTCACTGACCGTTACAGTCAGGGCCTGCAGCAGATGGTTCCATATATATAACTGCTTACAAAATAGCACCGTAGAACATTTGATCAGAACCTTGTTCTGAATCTGCTGGCCGTTATTCTTCCACGCGTTGCTAGAAGACGTTTCGGTCGTAAAATTATTCAAAATCTCTTGTTGAACAATTTGCTCACCTCCGTCAAGAATGCCGCGGCGCTCCAAAGCCAGAGGAGAAGCAAGTCCCACAATTTCAAGGTACTGGAATCCGCCACAGCTCTGAAAGTCCTTTCTCCTCAAACGGTGAGGCTAGTAGTGAAAGTAACGTCGTTGTCCAGTCGGAAGGTCGCTAAGCTAGGAGAGAAACATTTGGCCAGACATTGGAATTGGAGAGGGCTTCAATGCAAGTTAGAGAACAAGTTGTGACAACCAAGTAACCTCTTGAGTAGCCCATCGGTTTTATCTCCATTTCGAGTCAGAGGGACATCAGCGACTATCTTCGGTTGACCTACAGAATTCCAGAGTTCTGGTTGCGAAGCAAAGCACGGCGGATTACGTAAATCAAGTATTTCCTGCATTGTGTGAGCTTGAAATCCCCCCGGAAGGTTATGTAGCGGAATCACCTTTGACACCTTGACCGAAACTCGCACATCCCAAATGCAAAGCTGACCTATTTAAAAGGCGATCCGATAAATTTCTGCAAGTTCCCGAAGCAATTTGAAGCACTATGTTGAATTTTGAATGGCAGACTACGGCCGGTGAACGATCCATCTTTCACAGTGTTGCCAGAGAACAGCTTGCGGGGAAGTTGGAGATTGTATGACGTTGCCACAGTTAGTAACAGGCGTGAAGACCAGGAAGGCTCTGCAAGACCATTACAGACAGCCGTATCCTGTCACCAAATTTCGGACCGTGGGTTACTAAGAAAAGCTCGGTGGTCCAAACACTGCCGATGAACCCACAGAGTTGTCCTTTCCAATGAGAAATGGCTGTGCTGCCCTCGGACGTACGCAGTACGACGCTGATTGAACTTCCTTAAGTAAGTTGAAACAGACTGTCAAGTGGTTACCCCTCAACCTACAAGTCGAATGGGCTGAGAAGGGGAACCAGATCAGCTCACGAGGGCATAAGCCGATGTCTGCTGGGCTCACCGAATTCGTTTTGCAAGGAACGGGGCAGGTCCTGAAAAATTGCGGAGTATTCGCGATGCTTATAATAAGATTTATCCGAACGCAACTAGAGTGCGAGAATAAAAAATGGACTGGTGGGTACTTCGAATTTTACTATCGCAAAGCCGTATCTTGTGAACTATAACTTGCGCGGATTTGTACACAGCCTTTGTGGGTGTCAAGGGGTTCGTCAACTTCGGTCCACCCAGCTGGTGGTCTATCACGCGCCGACTTGGCGCTTGCTTCACGTGCCTTAAGGTGCCACCAGGTCTCCAGATTGTTAACTAATAACCCGCGTGCTAGAAACGCTTGATAAGTTCGGCATCACCGTTTGCTGCACAACCTCGTAGGCTGAACGACATGACAGCCCTCGTGCAAAACCAGAGCCTCCGGCAGCAAGTACGTGCAACTTGAGGTGGTTCGGGGATTGATAGAAAATGCAACTGTCCCTGTCACAACTTGCGTTTTCCTTGATAGCGGTTCAGACACAATCCGCGTCGGGCAAAGTTTTGTTGACAGGCATGGCACTGATACGGCTCACTTGTGCCTGTAGATCACGATGCTTGGTGGTGTGCCTAGCTCTAAGTTTGCCAGTGCAGAGCTTGATGTATTTCCTCTCTCTATGCATGAAACCCTTGAGGGTGACAACGTGTACACCATGAAGGACGTGCTGTTTCTGCTTGCAGCTCCTGTGCGAGGTGTGAGTGCGCGGTGGCAGCGCTTGAGGGAAACTGAATTCCGGGAGGTCGGCCAAAGAGTGGTAATTATACTGACTGAATGGAATAGCGCAAAGGCAAATTGATTAGTTCATCGAAGATGCAGCGAACGGAAACAGTTTCAGACGACTGAAGTTATGCTTGGCTGGATGATTTGTGGTCCACTAAGTAACGATGTTGAACCATGTGCATCAGCGGATTCCACTTTTCGAAGAGATTCCCCGTTGTGGAACACAGTACACTTTTGCACAGTCAGGAGTTGAATGATATATCAAACGTCACGGGACCACATTACCAGGAGGATAAGCTAGTTCTAACGATCGACGATGATCTTGTTCGTCTGGTCAACGGTAATTTCGAGGTCCTCTCACCGTAGAGAGCTATGAAAGTTTTGCACCTCCCAGTGGAATACTGACTCTAAAACGTCTAAACGTTCATGAAACTGCCTGTTACGTGACGAAGAACTACATTTGAGATATACCACTAAAAAATTGTCCCGTATTAGCAGTGGGCACATCGCGCAGGCACCTGCGAATGCTGAGCCTGATCAACTTGTCAAGAGGTGGTAGATGTCACACCACCCTGTGCTTAGACATAAGAAAATTTTTAAACTCCGTGTAGTGTTTGATTGCGCGGCAAGTTATCGTTCCACATCTCTGAACGATCAGCCATTAGGGGGGCCGGACCTTTCCTCTTGATTTTAAGCTGTGTTGCTGAGGCCTAGAAGTTATTTCGTTGTGGTTGCGTGAGATGCTTCTGCAAGCTCTCGTACCCAAAGCGAAATCTGGGGATATTTTGGTGGCATCTAGATGACCTCACAAGTAAACCTAGGAAATTTTGAGTGGCAGTACATTTAATTAGGTCCACCACATCCCCTTTTAGGCAAATTTTGCTTCGGGGAAAACGGCGGCAACAATTAGGCAGATGTATGGTTAGAGCATGCGCTTAGCCGTTCGGTTTAACTTTTACGTTGATGACCGTCTATTCTACTTGCCAGATGCACCCTCGGCAATCTGCTTTGTGCACAGTTTAACGTCACCCTTGTATGGCTGAGGATTCCGCTCAATCAAATTGTTATGGAATAGCCGTGGAAACCTGCATGATGTCGTTGGTTCTGAGTGTGCTAAGTGTGGAAGAAATAAGTAGCGACAGGTTACCAACCGAACATACGTTATGTATCAAATGTGACGCCGTGGGAACAACCGGTCACAAGTTGGGGTATGCTCCCCTGCATTTCCAGCTTCTTTGACCTTCTTGGATTTGCTGTCCCATGGCTAGGGGAAATGTAGTACGCCCAGAGCTACGTCGCAAAGCGTTGGATTGGGCCGGCCTACTCAGTAGAGAAGGTAGCCCAGAGTGGTACGGCTGGTTAAAAAACCTACAAGAACTTGATGAAATGCAGAATTCCGGGAGCGTGAAACCGAATTAGTTTCTAGAAAGTGATTCTGAGTTACAAGTACATTTAAAGTGGAACGAAAGTAGCGAACGTATTTGCATACTGCTATTTTCGAAAGGCTCGGACGGCGTTTCGGAAGTCAGCTTTCACTCGTTGACTCTAGCTTACCGCAGCTATACTTACTGTTCCTTTGGTCCGAAAGATGCGTTACTTTTTGAACGTTTCTTTCAAAGGCACATTCGAGGGTCGTGTTGTATCATGTCAACGATGTCGTTACACATTTCAGCATGTCAATTGCGAATTAACTGTCGTATATCCTTGACGTCTCTTACTCACGACAGTGGAGGCACGTACGCTTATATGATAACCCCGCGGATAAAGCATCACACAGAGTGACAGGCGTGCTTTAGGTGAGAGGAGTGGTTGCGTGGTCTAAAATTTTTGGGGCGATCAACGGATTTGTAGATCAGCGTTTTCAAACCCACGAAACCTGTAGAAGATGTTGGACTAGAAAAGGTTACATTGAGAGTGAATGTTGTGAATAAATCTAATGAGTTGCTGCTAATCTGTTAGAGGCAATATAAGCGGCAAATCTGTTGAGTCAATTTGAAACTTGCTGGTTATTAATGAACACCAATTATCGGAAAGTCACAATGAAAGTAATCCATTCGACACTTGGTAGTTTGCAATCAGCGGGAGCAGATGTGCGACTATCACAACCAGAAGCCTTTTCTCGTGTAACGGGTCCTGTCCTAATTGCATGTTCATGGAAAGAGGAAGGCATTGAATAGGAGCCGCCTCTATAGATTGCGTCCCGTTGCAATTGACGGTTTTTTATGAATGGGCGGGAGATGGCCTATTTCTGCTCCGAAGTTCGACTCGGACTTTTCTGTCGTATCGCCCGGATTACACCGTGTGACAGTTATTATTATCCGTCACTTCCATGCTGAGAAGGTTGGTGTACTCGCGCCAACTTATCAACGGTTTCGGATTCTGCATGGTATATCGACGGCTAAAAGCGTCATTGCAGGTATGTCTTGCGCCAATACCGGAATGTATTTGCCGATAGACAGTTAATGGATCCACTTTCTTCGGTAAGAACACAATTTGGTTGACATCAACTGTCGCTCGTCGATATAGGACATTTTGTCCCGACATGAGTGAAATGAGGTCGGACAGCTGAAAAGATGACTGCATATTTGCGTATTCAAACTCTAGTGCAGTCTATCTGGACACAGGCCACGAGTAATAACTCTCCCTATGCAACTGGTTCAATTTATCGGAGGAAGAGGGCCACCTGATTATATTTGTTCCAATGGCACCCCAACCTTCGCGGGTGCTGACAAACAGTTCAAAATTTCGAGTGGGTGGTCAGGCCAAAATGGTGTCAGCGATTGACTATTATAAAGAGGTATCACGTGGCATCTCAATCTATCGTATGCCAATCATGGAGGCAGGGGATCATCGGAGCAGCCGCTAGACGTTTCTGCTGCGTCGAAGGCGCATAGTGGGAGACATGAAGAATGACTGTCTTCCGCGGCACCTTCGACGTTGTTCGACCCAGAGACCAAAGTGGGAATCAAGAAGAACGTCTTTCATCTTCAAAATCGTCCGTGGTGCGTGGAAGCAATTTGTGTTGACTTTCAGCCAAAAGTAATGAGTTATAAATATCCGCAAGTAGTCTAACATTAGTCGAGCCAGACGGCACCGCTGTTATTCACGGGCATGAATATTCAGGCAGAAGTTCGGCGAACAGTGTATCGCATGATTTTCGGATGTGTTCAAAAAGTCTTTCCAGACGATTCGGATGCCCACAGTTTCCATCCAGTCTTTTCGCAATCAACCATGCGCGCATAATGTTTTACTTGTTTGGAGGCCATTGTGTAATTCATTTGGCATCGTTTGGGGCGCTTTGTTGGAAGTGAACGGTTGCTGTTCCGCTTGCGTCATCGAGGTGGTGGATTCCGAAAAGTGGTGGTGCTGAAATACAATCGAAAAATGAAATGTAATAAGCTGTCGGTCACCGGCGTCAGGAGAACTTACACTTGCGTGCCGTAGGGGTTCTTCATAAACGTACTCTTTTTTCAAGAAGTCGGGCTAATATCTACATTGCAGTGTGAAACAAAATTGTGCATGGACATCAAAACGGGCTTTAAATTCAATATACACACAAACGACGCATTACCACGTTTAGTTCCGACATCAAGTTCACAAAAATTATTTTGAGCTGGCGAGCACAATTTTGAACTAAAGCTCCACTTTAAACTTATAACATCTTTTGCGATCTGTCGCAGGACTGGCAATGCTTCTGAGAGATTCGAGGTCTAATGGCAGGCTAATGTGGATTAATTGCAATTCCGAAGCTTATTTTTGTTGATGGTTTTTCAGAGCAATTTTCTGCCGTGTATAACTGTGTAATCGGTGGGAAGATGAGAGTACACTGCACTTATTCTTTAAACACTTGCCTGGTTTGCGACTGAGACACCAGTCATTTCAAGAAATGTCTATGGCGTAACGTTGATCAGCGAGAAGTCGCAAAAGGTGGCAGTACTGATTGACGGCCACGGAGGTTAGTCCTCCACGGTAAGACTCATGGGCTGCGTTCTTAGCCAGCCTTCGCCATCTTTAGCAGAACCCCGAGAGACTATCATGTTTTATCCACACTTCATACTGAACTGCAGATAACTGTGAGCAGTATTGTGACACTGTTTATCACAGACGTCAGATTGGGTGCAATCAAAACATCCAAGGACCATTCGAGAATGAATAGCCTGTTTCTTCGCAACAATATTGTTTAAAGAAGGAATTTGATAATAGTTTACTAAATAAATAACGGAGAAGACTAGTGGTGGAGTGCTACAATACTATAATACCAAACACCCTAGAATCGTAGAACGGAAGCAGAAACTTGATTCGAGTGATACGGTACCCGGGATCGAGAAATAGGCTGGAGATATAAAATTGCGTTGTTGGCTCACTAGCTTCTCATTGTGCCCGTGACCTCGTTGATAGTTATGAAGGCTTGCTCAGTACGTCTGCAAGAGGACAGCTTTTGGAAAAAGAACACTTGATGGTGTGGGTAAAGAGCGCCAGTTCATTTTGAGACCAGCTGGTTTAGCGTATACTGAAAGAGGATCGTTTGGCACTACAGACCGCTGCTAATCTTTATGCCGGATCAGAACGACAGAGATGCAGTCTGCCGGCATCGCAGGATATAGAGCGAGCCACTCCAACAGGTGGTCCTTTCAATAAAAGCAACTCAGAGAGTTTGGATGATTTACACGCTGTTCCAAATAAGTGTAGGACAGAAGCATACGGAGGTGCATTTTATTCCGTTTGTCACGTGTTTGGTAATAACCTCCTACACTTGACCGTCCTGCAGTAAACGTTGAAAACATGTAATTGAAAGTTGATTGAAACAGTATTAAGTCCAATCTATGACCATCTAACAACCATATATTTGTGTGACAAAATCCGTTCATTCACGGGATCTCCCAACATCGGAAGAGAAGGCTCAGGGAACGTCTATCCTTATGGCTATGGAATCCTCCGTATTAGCGGTGACCGGTCAGAATCGCGCACATCTGAGCGTGTCTCTCACGACTGAGTTGAGGAGTATATATTTTTATTATTATTATCAGCATCCCATGTGGGTTAATAGAGGGCCCTTTAGAAAGCGCCAATCTCACAACTCCTGAGGATTTTTTTTCGAACAGAATGGCTCGTTCCTTAGGTAGTCTGACGTAACAAATACGATTACCTTCACGGTTAGCTTGGCAGAGGACGAAAACGACGGTCTCATCCACGACGGCGCTTTCTCGGATTTCTCTGAGGCCTTCGATGCTGTCTCGCATGACCTCTCAGACCAAACCAAACGTTTATGGCTTGGAAGAGGAGAATTTTCACTGGGTCGACCATTTAATAGTTGACAGATCTTTTGAAACTAAAACCAAATAAGACTTTTCACTCCTATCCCTAGTTTCTGCGGGGCTCCTCAGGGTTAAGTGTTCAGTCCACCATCATTTTTGAGTCAAATTATTCACCTTGCGGACTTTATCTCTAACGGTGTTCTGCTCTGTGCTGACGCGCTAAAATTCTGTAGCGCCAGTGATCCAGGTTTAGTACAGGCTGAGCCTGATGCAATTATACGTTAGTCGAAAAATAAAGGTCTTTCTTCAAACGACAGAAAGTTCGTGCACACTTCAGCCGGCGGGGACTCGGACAATACATTCATGATTTAGAGTGTGCCAGAATAGTAACCTCCAAGTAGGTCAACCTGAGAAAAAAATAGGCACCTGGATGTCGCCTAGCTTAGCTTTTGCATATTGTCACGGTATGATGTTAATGAAGGCATTGGCTAGTCTCATAATAAGTAAACAAACGTTCTTCCACACAGTCTAAAATGTAGTTCAAGCGCTTTGCGAGGTTCATAATAGACCTCCACTTCAGTATGCCAATCAAGTCGTGTATACCGGTTTGTTGGATGAGGTGCATCATTTGAAAACACTTCTGGGTGCAACTTCCAGACGGGTAGCGGACCTAAAACTGTCGTGCCTAGATCACGACTTGAAATTTCTGACCTGAATCCACTAGACTTCCGGCGAATCCTCCGTGACTCAATCCGCACATTTTATTCCAACATCATTGTCGTTAAGCAACTGTTTGTCACTGTGGCCTATAACCTCCGAAGAGGTAGTGGAATGTTTCACGAATTCACTCCACTGACGGTCCTCAACCGACACTTGTTTTCTTGCCGAGCTACTATTCATTGGAACGGCTTCCATTTTGGGTTAATTGGCTGTGCATCTAAACTTTTTGTTTTGAAGAGTTAGGTTTACCTTTATTTAGGATAGTTGGCTTCGCAATTCCACTGTTTTCGATACTCGCTGCGGTCGTCAACAGTGGTTGTCTTTCATGTTGACTGATACCAGCTTGATAGCGAACTGAATAAACCGACAGGCTTGGAGGGCCTTGGTCCTCCAGATTTGGACCCATGAACCTCTGGAGGAAAATGAATGAAATACAGTAATTTTCCGTACAAAGTATTAAGTGGAGTTGAGGGCTTGATTCACCAAACTGGACATTGTTCCTGAGACGTCCGGTGATATTGGTGGGCATTCTTGGTGTTTCAACCATAGTCGTTAATGCGAAGCACTACAGCTAAAACTTAACTCAAGGGGCAACCGAAGATGTCCTGTCTAGATGTCCGCCCAATTTTTCGCAAAAGTCCGTGCTTTCCTGTTTCCCTTCTTTTCGACAAGTTCGTTTTCAGAGGCCAGCTTAACCAAATAATGATCAATTTTTTCAACTTTCTTCTCAGCCATCCCCAACTCACTTCTTTCTGGCATAACCTTGACCATTAGGTCAGAGGTTGCATTATAAAGTGTAAACCGATGACCACTCAGTTTCTCAACCGAAGTTTGGAAATCATGAGAGCTATCTTTTTAGAAGCATGAGTCTGGACTGCTTTTCCAGAAATTGTAATTTCTCTCTCTTAATATGTACTCTTCGTTGCTTTTCTCACACAATTGATGTGCCGTACTATTATTTATTATTCGTGTGGTGTATACTTATGTGCACTGCCTTACATTATGTGTAATGAATGTGTTTACCTGAGCGTGTTTGTCGCAGATGCGTTGAGAAATATACGGTCATCATTATTGAAATGAGCTAGCTGACAGTCAGTCATCAGTGTAACAGGAGAGACTGACACGTGCTCATAGCAAAGTTTATTCAAGCGTGTTATGACACTATTTTCATCAAGTTAGACAAAAATGCATCATGTGGACCGATGCAGCAGCTATGCAAGAATAACAAAACGGATCATAAAACAACAGAACATCATATGCTGATATACGATGTCCTTGAGCTCATCAATTCATTGACCCGCTAATTTCATGACCCGCCCTGCAGGTTTGCGCGGTAGCCGACGATTCTCCTGATACTAGTAACTGCTCTCCTAAGATACCCTTCTGGCAAAGTGATGCAAAGTTTTACCATCCGCATTTGTTTCCAAAAAAGTGAGAACCATGCAGCCCACAAGAACAAGATGAAGTACTACGGAAACCCTTGCACCTACATCTTGAGCCTTCCATTTATATTTATCTTACATCGTTCGCCTACAAACTTCCCCATATGGCCCACGCAGCATGTCTGAATAGAGGAGTTACACTCCCTTACAGATTCATTTTTCTAAGTAATCTAGAGCCCCTAATGTCAGGGCATTCAAAAGTCTGTGGCTTGACGTTGTGAGGATTGCTGCTTACCCGTTTTACCTGCTTATTCACTGTGATCAAGCATACCTCCGCGTTTTCTCACCGATTTCAAAACGTCGGGG
>LOND01005854.1:12825-33758 GCA_014220965.1 Paragonimus kellicotti
CTGGCGTGAAGCAAAAATACATGTATATTAATCCCAACTATACTCAACTTATACTCACCTACATTAAGAATAGCTCCTCTCTAGAACTCGGAGGACGGCATTCAGCTGGACTTTTGCACACATGATCCTCCGTTAAGTATTCAAAGTTTCGGTACTTCAGTCCCACTACGTGACCACATTGTTCGCCGGCTAATGTTCACAGATTGTGGTGGATTACTAAACCGAAGGTGCAAGTATTCCAACTCTCGGCGGAATACCTCAACGTAACGGTGGGTTATGTCCAAAAGCCCACAACAAGTGGATCGCGGACGACACAGGTGACCAGACGAATCATCACTCAACGAGGTGAGAGTTGGAATACTTGCACCTTCGGTTTGGTAATCCACCACAATCCGTGAACATTAGCCGGCGAACAATGTGGTCACGTAGTGGGACTGAAGCACCGAAACTTTGAATATTTAGCGGAGGATCATTTGTGCGAAAGTCCAGCTGAATGCCGTCCTCCGAGTTCTAGAGAGGAGCTATTCTTAATGTAGGTGAGTATAAGTTGAGTATAGTTGGGATTAATATACATGTATTTTTGCTTCACGCCAGTAACGTTATTAGAACCATCGATCGCATTAAACGATGCACTGGCGATCACGGCCAACTGCTGAGTGACTTTTGTGTCCTTCCCACGTATGTGGAAGAAAACCGTGCAGCCGCTTCAAAAATACGTGCATGCCAACGGGACATTATCTCATTATTCACATACATTCCTCCGAAGTCGATAGTGCTTCCTGTTTACCACTCTGTTTTAATCTGCATGACATGATGGTATCCAAAGAGATAGAAGTCATAATGAGTACAGTCCTCCGGATCTATACAGCACTCAAACTTGACTACACTATCACGGCAGAAAAAATAAATCACACGCACGTACGCTCACAAACAAACGCTGACTTTTAAAATAAACTAGCTGGAAAAAAGTTGTCAAGGCCATGGTGACCACCTAATAATCATCACACGCTTTACTGATATTCTGTGTCGTTCTGGATTTACCCAACCAATCTGTGATCGATTTTCTTGTGCCATATTTAACGTCGTTCATGGGAAAAAACTGTTCTGCCTATTCGTTCGCGTAGGCGAATCAGGATGTTTTGTATGATACCATTTGTCTGCAGTTCCCGGGCATTCCATCAACAGTCTGTCAGTTCCCAAACGGCCGTCTGTCATTAGTTTGTGCAGCGTCCAACGCCGGACAGTCAGGTCGATTTCAGATATCATAATATTCACGTTAGGTGTGGCAGATGGGCTGTCTGATTGTGTACGCTTATTTCTCCTCTGTGCATGTGTAGAGATGTCCAAGAAGTGTGTTTGCCAGCAAGTTATCGAACATACGCGATGGTCGCCGAGGTAAGATAGTAGCCAGCATGAAATGTGTTGTTTGCATAATATCTTAAAATCGTCTGATATGCTAGCTATTTCACCGAAAGCAGATGCATCTAACAGGTGGGCATCACGGACATCAGTCTGTGCCCTACGCACATGGTGCACTGTGAGGGGTGTCGCATTCTAAATATCTGTTTGTGTGATGGCGGCTCAGCTATGTAAAGGAAGTGCGTGCGTTCTTATTGAAAACGAGGTTTTCCTCATTTATGCTCAATTTCTCCCTTGAAGAACAGTTCTGTCGGGCTTTTCCAAATTTCCGAAAAAGGTCTGGTAGTTTGAATCTCTTTCTTTCTCCGTCCCTGATTTCTCAAAAGCCCCAGCCGAGGTTCCACTAAACGGGTTTCGAAGAAAAGGCTTCAGTTCACTGTCTTCATCGACCGCAAGCGATCCATCAGGACTTCGTTCACAAAAGTGTATTCGAACAAGACGATATGATGATTTTGAATCCACTAGATCTTATCACAGATATGCCTATTCTCCTCCATACCATGCACAACATCGCCGTCGACAGAACTTACAACAAACGGATGTTACTAATCTCAGGGCCTATCGGGTTGAGCGGCGCAAGGCGAAGTCTCGTGTAGCTGCACAAGTCCGTCCGCAACCGCGAAGGGCAAAGCCTGATGCTACTTCAGAACGCGTTGCCGATCTCCAACGAGGCGCTTAACAGGATTTCCCCGGTCACGCAGGATACGGCAGTCAGTTTACTTTCCGTATTCGAGGATGAACCAGACCTGAAAGATTTGATTACTTCCGATTTATCTGGTTGGCTGAATGATTCGACGTTGAGTGAAATTCCTCCAAACTCACTTGGGACAATGAATCTAGAAAAATCAGACATCATTCGCATTGCTGGCCACACGCTTTTCCTGCTAAACAACATTCATCACCGTAAGTTTCATTTTTAAGTTTGTCTACTTTATGTGTCGACACTGTTTTCAGTGTGATTTTTTTACTCGAGATTCCTGTAGAACACAGCGTGTCCACCGTAAATCTATTAGACAGCAGAAAACAACTTGTGCACGTTTTCTTATAGGCCGTTGTTAGCAAATACAAACTGTGTTTTACAAAGCTCGTACATAGTTTTCATGTTCATGTTTCAACATATGCACACGCACAGTATTTATTGTCATTTTGAATCTGTTGGTTTGTACAGAATTTTCACCCCCTCTTCTTTGGTTACTTGAAACCAATTTTGTTGCAGTCGATCAATTTGTCTACTAAACCGAGAACGGACAGCGTGACATTTCCTCAGAAATACTGACACCTACGGTCTACGCGTTACGGTTCTTCATTATCCTATCATTGTGCTGTGATAACCCTTTTTTAGGCCTCATAAGGATTTGTTCACGAGAGCTGATAGTAGCAGGGTTTCTAGTGCAGTTTGTGAGGGTGACATGCATCGGGTCATATAACGTCGATAGAAACAGAATGGGATCGCTTAGCAGATCAGCATGGCCTGGTTCCACTTTAGGCACGATGTCGCAAGCCATAAATGAGTGCCATTTACCAAAACTCATAGTCCATACCATTTCCCAGGCATTCTAACTGAACGGGCTCATGAAACATCAGGCCTTCCAACCGAGTCTAGTTAGCGAACCACACTGGCACACCGTTGTAAAGACAATCGCGTTTACTGGCACGAAGGTGTACGCGTATTTTGGATCAAGTCGCTCAACCCCATCGTTCTAATGTTTTGAACACCGTGGTCCACGGTCGATAGAGCGGCTGGTTGTTAAAAACATTTCGATGATTAAAGGGAAGCGCTATGTTGGGAACCAGCATGCGCTGGTGAGTGCAACTTGACAATGTAAAAATATGATATTCTGCTAACAGATAGTTATCCAGTAAGCGATAGACAACATAAAAGCTACATTCAAGAACTAAACAGATTTAGTGGGAGACTGACTGAAAACCAACAATTTCCCCACACCTGTTGAGACACGGTGTTTTTTTTTTTTCAAATTTCGCACATTGTCTGTTAGCTCTGACAGACATTTTATAGCTGTGTTGGGATAACAGCATTTCTGATTATTGTAGCCTCGACAGTGTGCCGTGTCTTTCTGTTTCGTGTCATTGTTTTTTTCTCAACTATTTTTAACTGCGGGCTGGTGTCATGATAAAAGCAGAGTGCTGAGTCGTCTAGACGAATGTGGAGAACTCATTCAAAACGTTGCTCGAAATAAACTGCTTTGTTCCCTACAGTTCTGTTTTGTCCTGGAAGCCAATACATACAGGGTGCGAGAACAGTTTAGTTTCACTTGTCACAAACCGTTTGTTTCATACGGGACATAATGGTTTCCATTAGATAATTGCTGCAGTTGCGGTGACGTTTACATAGGCAGAACAGACCGACAGCTATCTCAGCGAGTAGCAGAACACGTCCCGAACTGGTTAAAACAACTCATGACACAATCTGAAACCGGTGAATCCGTCACTCGAAGCCCCGCATCATCGATTGCCAGACACCTCATGATAACAGGTCACCAGGTTGACCCACTTAGATCATTCAAAATATTGTTACGCCATCAGAACCCGAAGCTACTGGCCTTTGGCGAACAGATATCACCAGCCGACGTTGTGTACACAAAAGTGGTTGAGGCAACCCATAGGGTTGCCGTGGTGGTGATGACATAACACGTGGTGTATGTATGTCCATACCCTGTCTATCTCTATTTGTCTGTCATATATAACTCGCATGTTTTACGTTTGCGACTGATGAGAGTAAACGAAATGTTAACATATCGCAACATGTCTTCTTTCTGCATTGATGAAGTTATTAAAGGGAACCCAATGTTTCAAGTATTGAATGCATTTGTTGCGCGCAGCAGTGTTCGGGATTAGACATCAATATCTTGATCATCAAGCTTGCTGGCTGTATTAGCTGCTCGCCGCCAAATGTTTCGGACTTTTGAGTCATTGACATCCGGATTGCCTCTTTCAAGAGACTCAATATCCAGCTGCCTCTCAGATGCAAACGTTTTACCTAACGTTACTCGCCCAAAGAAAGTGTGATGACTGGTCTGGAGTGGTAGAAGAAAATTCTCTCTCTGTGTATTGTTCTTTTCGATCGCTTATCGATTCGTGTATTGTCTAATCACTTATGGTGCTGTTCTCACCTATCTTCGAGCGTTCTCTAGTTACTGTTCATACTGTGACTTGTAGCTCATTGCCAATATACGTCACTTCTGTTATGTGTACTTCTCTGTCTTCGTTGTCATTAGTTTATAGACTGGCTAGTTCGGACTTGGATCCACTGGAATACCAACTGTTGTTGCTTCGTGTTCTGTTATATTTTATTTGTCAGCACGTCACATGACAGGAAACGTTGTATTGTTTACAAACTGAAACCTTCATTTTATCCTCCTCTGTGACTGGACCCTGCTATTCCTGTGTTCATTGCCATTGTTTTTATCTAGCACACTCTCCAAACGGACGCCTTCAGACGGTTTTCCAGTTTGTCATATGATGGCAATGTCAAAAACACACGTTTCGGGGACAATTTCAAAGAAGGATTTCAAACACAAAGCCAATAGTTACCAGCGGGTGCCAGCACTTTGCGCTAAACCAGTGGGTAAGTATGTACTGTCACCTGTGGATTTCTTTCGCCTGACTATCACTCGTCTGAACGAAAGAGTTGGACAGAATGATCGGTTATGTTTCACGGTGGATCCATATAAACTGGAAAACAGTTAGACGGTGGAATCTATGCAAGCTGCCTTGCTTAAATGCCCATTTCCGTACATGATCATCAAATCCCCATATTGTGCGCAGTCAGTATTGCTTTTACGAAATGATCTGACTATGGGTGTGAAAAACACCGGACGTTGGACCTTGGCTATTAAGTACTTAAGCACATGATACACGTTGCCATTTTTCTGCCTTGAATCCGGTTTTAAATGCTGTCCACTCTCCACAGTTTCTCTGGTAGTTTCATCGTGTCTGCTACTTAGGTTCTTCGATTCACCTCGAAACTACCAGCCTGCGTATTGATCAGTGTTGATTGCACCTCTGGCTACCAAGCTTGTCTGTTACTGCAAAAATGTAATCATATTGCGATATGGAATCCGCGTTGTTTTTTCATTTAGTGACTCGAAGACGCCAAACAATTGTAAAGGTCGTTGTTTTGTGCATTTGTCTGGTGGGTTAGAATCCTTACCGTACACATGTGTGAACAGATGGTTCTAACCTACATATCTGGCAACTGTGTGGTACAAAAGACGATCTCTGCACTGCAGATCGTTTTGCCTATCCAGTCCACATTTTGCCGGTCTGTCCTCTGGCTTATTTTCACCGAACGATTCAGTCTCCCCACAGTTGCATCGATCGCCTGCTGTAGCAGCAAGTTACTCGTCTTCCTTGAAAGGCAATCCAACACAAACTGTAGCCTGAAAATATTGATAGCGTGTACTCTACGTGATAGCAGTCTTTTTATTGCTGCTAACATTAACAATTGGTCTACGAAACCATCAGATGGTCACTCAGTATTATATTTAGGATTCTTGATGGTTGCCGCTTCAAACGCGTATACATTATTATTTTTGTCCATTCGTTCTTATCAACACTTGTACCGTTATTCTTGGTGCAGCAAGTTTCGAAAATTTTTGCGGCCACCGTTGTAACAAACGGTGACTCGGATCCACAATATCATCCCCTTGGGTTTCACGTACTGTAAGATTCCTGAACGAGTGACAAAGTTGAAAAGACACAGGTTTATCAGCCATATTTCTGTTCGCTTCCAAGATGATATTGAGGAACTGATACTATGGCTTTGGAGGACTGGACCGAGGATTGGTTTACATGTGCTAACGACGAACAAAGAGAGCCAATCAATCGCAAATTGACATTCCACATGCAAACTGGTGTTTAGTTGTTTACACACTGAACGGCTATGTTCAAACCAACCGGATCTTTTCTAGGGGGTCTTATGTAGATCTTTCAATGATGCCTATATACACCGATGTCCGCAGAAAATAAGTTGAATCAGGTTAGGTACCGGAAAAATACAGTATTGATTTTCATCCGTGTTGCTCCAACATTCAATAGGTCAGTTGGATCACATTGAAGGCACGCTGGTATGTACTAGTTCGATATTTTGTCCCGTATAATATAGATAATTTAAATAGATTTGGTTGGCGACATTCAGTTCCAAAACAGCATGTGGCAATAGGCCGAAACAAAAGGACGCCTCCGCACAAAAGTCACCACCACTGGCTTGTGCTTACACCACTTGCTTGCTGATTCGGTCCATACTTCTTGTGTCAGGTATGGAGACCCGAAGGATTAGGACTGTGAGACGTGTGAGTGGATGATTTCCTAGTCCAGCCCGTCAGTAGTGGGCGGTCAGAGAAGGGCTGATGTGAACCTGGGAAACATATATATGGGGGTACTCCAATTGTCTGATTTAGGTTGGAAGAAAGATTTTGAATACGTAAGGCAACAAAACATTCATTGTGGGAATTTTTATCGGCATGGGCGTTTTTGCCGATGCATCCTATATAAGTTTTAGAAAAATAAATTTTGGTTCTGACGTATAACCGAACAAAACCTTCAGCGTGCAACATAGCAACGAAACCGAAGAACAGGAAATGGTAGCAGACAACCACAGTTTAAGTCTCTGATAAGAAGACAGGTTTGCCAGACAGTGGTAGTCATTGGTTGACACACATTAAAACAAAGATTTACAACTACACGTTCAAGTTGACCTCGCCGTCTCGTTGTTGACGACAGGTTGTGGGTTAGAACATGACTTGCCAATGTGAGACGACTAGCGCATTCGTCATCTCACCACGGGGTATGGCGTCCATGTGTGCTGCGCTCTGCGGTTTACGGCCACATGGCTGCCGCTCATTAAGCTTTCGATTGCTTCTCCGGACTGTATTCCTATGGGTGGCCCCGTTCAACGCCTTGTCCTCCCAGGATCCAAGATCGGTATTACAACGCAAACCAATTACTTGGATAGCACCCTAGTGTCACAGCTTCTCTCAACCCGAATTTCCTCACCGGTATTCACTGTCCGTACAATAGGTGTAACGATCCACGTCTGATCGTTGATTACACTTTTAGAGTCGCTTAAACGTAGGGGTGTACCGACTAAGTATGTGAACATACTGTCGGCGCTTTATTCCCATACTTCAGCTCAGGTTAGGGTTTACGGCGAAGTATCTGACAGTTTCAGCACCAGGAGCGGCGTACGTCAAGGCTGTCCCCTTTCACCATTTTTGTTCAATTTCGTCATAGACGAAATAATGTCTGCGGCACTCAAATGATGCCGGCGTGGACCTCCTACCTGGTGAAAGACTGACTGATCTTGATTATGCTGACGATAAGGTATTGCTGTTTGACAACTTCCAAACGGCTAAACGCTATTTCGCGTTCTGCTAAGTACTTCGGAATGCGCTTTGCAGCCTCAAAATGCAAAGTGCTTCTGCAAGATTACGTAGATTTAATGTTAGATAATGAAGTCATGGAGATTGTTGACCGGTTTGTATACCTGGGAAGCTGCATCAGCGGTGGCGGCGGAGGTGTAGGGAATGAAATAGAAGCGCGTATTTCCAAGGCTAGGGCGGTGTTCGCTAATCTGAGACACCTATGGCGACAGAGAGGTATTTCTCTGAAGCTTAAGTGAGGGCTGTATTACTTTACGGCAGCGAAACCTGGCCGCTCAGGGTAGAGGACGTGAACCGTCTTCAGGTATTTGACCACCGATGTCTGCGTTCGATCGCTCGTATCGGGTGGCACCAGCGAGTAAGCAACGAGGAGGTTAGGAAGCGGGTGTTTGGCACTGATTGTCAAACGAGTTCTCTTGTTCAGTCGCTACATTTGCACAGACTTAGATGGTTAGGTCATGTACTAAGGATGCCAGCTAGTCGTTTGCCACACCGAGCACTGTTTGCCGACGCTGCGGCCGACTGGCGCAAGGTGCGAGGTGGACAGATGATGACCTGGCGTAGACAAATGAAATCGTTCACGAAGGGGTTGGTCACTGTAGGTCGGGTTCGTCTCCCGGGCTGGGGCCCTCGCGACTCACAGAGTCGGTGGCTTGAGACGTTAGGTGAGATGGCGGCTAATCGAGCTCAGTGGCGTGAATGTTGTCGTTGTTTGGCCGAGTTGTCTGTGAAGTGAGTGCACTTAATGATGCGGGGCAGTGAAAGCCGTAAGGAAGCTGTCTTGCTGATGACGCCTTACTTTCACTTACAGCTCGGTTGTTTGTTTGCAAGGTGTAGGCGCCTTGATGTGTATAGACGTAGCTATTTTTAGTGACTTGGTCCCTTTCCCTCGCCTTCTTTTTTTCTTCTTATATAGTGGTTTTCGTCTTCTTCTTCTATGTTGCTGATGACGACACTTCAAGTGACTCTACCCCACATCACTTATAGTTGACCATGCTATGGTGCGTAATCAAGTTGATAACCCTGCCAGTCGCCTCTACTTCAGTCATTGAAAGCTATCCGGTAGAAAGCACCTAGGTAGCCAAAGGTTCAAGCAAGTGCAGGCAATAGAAAAAGTTTTTACCTCATTGAAAAAAACGATTCGAATAGCCCCATGAGTTCATTAGAAGTAAAAAGGTGTTTTGGCGAACAGTCTGTTTTCGGTTATTCATCATCGGGCCAATTACATAACATTTTATATCATCATGGTTGTCAAGCGAGCAAAATCAAAAGCAATTAGTCACACAATTATGTCATGTGGTTGTGAATTGGAGGGCAATTAGGTGACAAAATTGACCTACGGAGGCATCGAGTCGGCAACGGGAGGCCTGTACGAATTTCTTCCGAGCGCACCATAACTGTTGGATTGCGCACACCGTAATCCGAATCGCTTCCGGGGTGGCCAGAATAAGAAATTTGACTCATCTGGGTTGACGACTGGGCAAGCGGTAAATGGGCTGGAAAGCTACTTCCGGTGAGACTTGATGCCCTGAATCAACAAGGTGCGCCAGAATTGCACTCGAAATGGACTTCACCTCGCCCTTAGTCAGCCATGGGGTGGTGTTCACGTATCCTCTGAGAAAGGCGCCTGGTTGTGCGACCGACGTAACCTGCTCCACAGGAGCATGTGAAAGAGTAAACACAAAATGAGGTCACACATTTAGGCAACGTATCTTTGAGTTGTACGTGGGCTACCGGGTCGGATCTGAACGAAATTCATGGTTGTGCCGCAAAGTGGACCTTTTCGATTGCGTTACTTATTCTATATCATACTAGCCATGAGCCTGACCAAAATATACTCATTTCTTTTGCCTTCCATGTGCCTTCGGACGATAATATTTTCTGAGGTCAAGACAATTGGTAGAACATTGATGCCTTCAATGTCCGCACTCTCCGACAAGTCGGCCAGCAAGCTGCTCTGGCTAGTACTCTCTCAAGTCTGGAGCTTGATGTGTGCTGCGTGTCGGAGACGCGAGTCTACGATTCTAGCACCGTTATTCACTTGAGCTCACCTCTAGATAACTGTCGATTCAAGCGCTTCTCTCTCAGGGTTTCTGGTGACGCCGAAGCTGAATCTCGTGGTCAAGCTGGAGTGGGAATCGCACTGAGTTCCAGAGCAGAGCAATGTTTGCTCGATTGGATCCCAGTGAACAGTCGCTTGTGCGCTGTCAGACTCAATACATCGGTAAAAGTCTGTCGACGCAAATCAGAAAGACGTTGTGTATTCATTATATCGGCGTACGCTCCAACAGACAGCTGTTCGGATGATACCAAGGAAGCGTTCTATGACGCCCTCGTTGACTTCCTGAAACAAACCAAACACTCAAACCTCATTACTTTCAGGGAGGGCTATTTAGAATGCCAGCAGCTTGGTCGTGTTTCCCCGGAAGAGAAGCGGCTGGGAAGTATGTCTGGTCTCTAGGCACAACGCACTGACAATGGCGACAGACTGCTGCAGCTGTGTGCATCCCATGGTCTCTATATTTCGAGCACCGCATTTCAACACAGGAAGAAGCACTGTGTTACATGGAGACCGTGTGCTTCTCAGCCGTGGACACAGTTGGATCATATAGCAGTCAGTTACAGGTGGCGCCACTCTGTTAAGGACTGTCGTGCCTTTTGGAGCGACCACCTGGATTCAGGTCATGTTGTTGTGCGTGCCCGTTTTGCTTTGTCAATTGCCCAGGTGACATACGCTCGTAAATGCAAGGTAATTAGGCGGCATTTGAGCGATGAGGGTGTAGAGAACGCTTAGCAGAAGACGTTGGTGAACAAGTCACCCAGTTCGAGTCAGGTGAAAAATCCTAACGAAAACTGGGAACTAATCATCGCAGCTATGAAAACATGTTGTGTGAGGGGGTATGTTCGAAGGAGCTGTTCAGTTGCGGCCAGAAACTGGATTTCCATCGCGTCGATAAACCTCATGAACAAGCGTCGCTCGATCCCACCTGGTTCTGAATATGATGACGACCGTCGAGAACTTAAACGCAAGCTGACTAAAAGCTTGCGCAAAGACCGTGAGCACTACTTGGTCGAACAGTCGAAAGAGATGGAAAGGGCCTTTTTATCTGGAAATTGTAGAAGGCTTTCCCTGATCCGTGGTTGTACTGGTCGTCGAGTCGGTGTAAGTGAGACCATATGTGAAAAAGATGGTTCACTTATCACCAATCAATCGCGTCGACTTGACAGGTGGGCTGAACATTTCGAAGAACAGTTCAGCTGGCCTCAACCAGATCATGTGGACGACGGGACCCGAATGGTCAGTTATTGCGTTCCAGACGGCCCTCCGTCGGAACGGAGTAGTTCCTAGAGCCAAATTATTGAAGCGTAATAAGGCTCGCTGGACCAGACCTCTTTCTCCTATTCCTCTTTTCCAAAGGATGGCGGAGAGGGTTGATAACAGAAACTGAGAGAACTCCTGCAGACGAGTTGGACGACTGAACGGGTACCTCATGATTGGTGCCTATCAACAGTAGTTCCCGTTTTCAAAAAAGGGGCCTAAAGTCTATGTCACAACTACAGAGGCACTAATCTAGTGTCTGTTGCATCAAAATTGCTCACTGGCCTCATATTTTACGTCGGCTCACTAAACCAGAGAAAGTCAAATACGTGAAGAACAGGCAGGATTCCGATCCGGTCGAGGGTGCGTTGACCACATTTTTACCTTGCGACGGATCTTGGAACATCGGCACTCTTATAGGCAGCCGACGGTCGTGGTCTTTTTGGACCTGAAGCTGCTTTCGATTCAGTTGCTCGTAACGTTCTCTGGAACTGTCTTCTTCGCAAGGGAGTACCAGGGAAATACGTGAATCTGTTGAGATCACTGTATGCTCACTCTGCAAGCAGGGTGAGAGTTTATGGACAGCTGTCTCGGGCGTTCATCACTTCTAGTGGTGTTCGTCAAGGGTGTCCGATTTCCCCCTTCCTGTTCAATTTTGTCATGGACGACATTCTGGAGGGTGCGCTTGAGGAGTCCAGTGAACTTGGTGTTGAGTATTCTTCCCGCTCGGTTGACCGATCTGGAGTATGCGGACGACAGTTTTACTTAGCCCTTTTGCCGAAGACACGTAGATCATGCTGAAAAAGGTGAGTGACCTGCATTGTAAGGAATGTTTCGCACCTTCAAAGTGCAAAGTGTTACTTCAAGACTGGGGCATTTCCACTCCTACTTTCTTATTGCAGGTAATCCGCTTGAGACTGTGGACAGTTTCACCTACTTGGGTAGCATTATCTCGTCAGCTTGTAATATTGCTGATGAGATATCAACGAGGATAGCAAAGGCACGAGTTGCCTTTGCCAACCTGCGTCATCTGTGGCGTCGAAAAGACGTTCGATTGTCGCTGAAAGGAAGAGTATATAATGCTTGTGTACGTTCTGTTTTGCTCTATGGTTCGGAAACGTGGCCTGTTCACAAGGAAGATATCAACAGACTTGCTGTATTTGACCATCGTTGTCTCCGCCAACTAGCCCACATTAAGTGGACTGATCGCGTGAGCAATGCGGCAGTTCGCCGGCGCGTATTCCGGAACGCTCGGGATGCGCGATCGATCGGTCAACTACTCACGTTGCACAGCCTGCGATGGTTAGGTCACGTACTCCGCATGCCAGCTGAGCGTTTACCGTACCGGGCATTATATACTGAGACCACCAACAGTTGGGTGAAACCACATGGCTCCAGCAAACAATGTGGTCCCAAATATGAGAACCCTGACTGCTCCACTGAGTAAAGTGGGTAGGTGTCGCCTGCCTGGATGGGGTCCTCGTGATCACTCAAACCGCTGGTTAGAGACGCTATCCGAGATGGCAGCGTGTCGCAGTCAATGGCGTACCTGCATCCATACCATTTCTAGTTCTTCCGCTTAGACTTCTATTAATTTTCAACCTTCTTAGTAACGTTTTCTTCTAGGATATTCCACGTCACTGTTGAGGTGAGCGGCAGCCCGAGCCACAGTACCTTTTGGTCAGGCTCATGGCTAGTATGATATAGAATAAGTAACGCAATCGAAAAGGTCTACTTTGCGGCACAACCATGAATTTCGTTCAGATCCGACCCGGTAGTCCACGTACAACTCAAAGATACGTTGCCTAAATGTGTGACCTCATTTTGTGTTTACTTCTTTCACATGCTCCTGTGGAGCAGGTTACGTCGGTCGCACAACCAGGCGCCTTTCTCAGAGGATACGTGAACACCACCCCGCATGGCTGACTAAGGGCGAGGTGAAGTCCATTTCGAGTGCAATTCTGGCGCACCTTGTTGATTCAGGGCACCAAGTCTCACCGGAAGTAGCTTTCCAGCCCATTTACCGCTTGCCCAGTCGTCAATCCAGAGGAGTCAAATTTCGTATTCTGGCCACCACGGAAGCGATCGGAATTCGGTTGCGCAATCCACAGTTGTGCGCTCAGAAGAAATTCGTACAGGCCTCCCGTTGCCGACTCGATGCCTCCGTAGGTCAATTTTGTCATCTAATTGCCCTCCAATTCACATCCGCGTGAGACAATTATGCGACTAACTGCTTTTGATTTGCTCGCTTGACAACCATGATGATATAAAATGTTATGTAATTGGCCCGATGATGAATAACCGAAAACAGACTGTTCGCCAAAACACCTTTTTACTTTGAAACTACAGATTATTTGGGCGTTTGAAGATGATTCATGTTGGTCCATGTGATCTCAACGATAGTTCGCAATACGCAAGTACCGAATAACGTATTGACTGCGTTCAGGTGATACTGACGAGTAACTAAATCTTGTGATTATTGAGAAAAGTGCACACCTTTTCCGCTTCAACGTCAAGCTGTTGTACCGAATTCAGCGAACCACTATTAGGCATGTTGACACGTGAACCATTTCAAGGTTAGGTTGAAACGTTCAGCAATAAAACGGTAGAAATAAGACGATTAGAAATAACTATGCTATCGCACAACTGTACCACTCACACAATTGTTGGTTTTAGTAACATCAAGCGTACATTTAGCCACTAAATTGCAGCATCCGAACTGCAACTTCCGGAGGTTGGAATTATTCAGGCGTTGGAAGTAAGATATGGAAACTGTTTTCTGGTGCGTGCACTGCACTTAACATCTGTTGAAAGTAGTAGTAAACAATTCCACGGAAAGCTTAACATTTTTGTTTATTTTCAATAGAGATCTCCTAGGTAAACAGTCCGGATAACGCTTGTTGCTTTAAGGATGTTTGGCTGAATATGTCAAGTACTGTCGCCATGGTGTATTTTGGAAGATGTAGTCCAGATACACTGAATATTTTTGGCAATGCTCGCCTAAAAAATGAAAACCTGTGTAAAGCCGGAACAGTGTGCCATGTCAGGTAATTAGTTTCATTTTGAACTCTGTACTCGCTCAATCCGGAATCCAATTACAATATCGTGATCGGTAAAGGTAAACTGTGGGAAGAGTCCAGAACGGAATCCGATGTTGAAAACTTCAGCCTTTGTGAAATACACCCGAAGCTGACAGAGGAAATCCAAGGTTTTCGGTTAATACGCCGTTATGTGTTATGAATCCATATGCGAACTTTATTCCGAGATTGATAATGATCGAGAGACGAACAAATGTATCAACAGAGGACCTTATCTGACTTTGTTATGACGTAATACAACGTTTGGCTTCCTCAACAAACACCGTTTCCTGCTTTCTCGGTCGAGACTTGTCTTTATGGGGGTAATTACAATTTATATGGGTGAATGTAGTCGTGCTGACCTATTCATTGTTACTACCAGTTCAGTTGCATACATTTTCACCTCCGAGGAGGTCTGACTTCATGACCACACAACATGAGCAAAGTGATGCTGCATACTAATTATTGCTACGAGAAAAGTGTAATTACTACCACTGTTATAAGTAGCACAGTATGCCACATATGATCACTGACACAGAACCCAACCAACTACCTCGGATCGAGAGATATAACAGATCCTAACTTAACATTCTGGTACTTGTTATGCCCAATTTCCGTTAACGGATCACTTCTAGATTATGCTCATTCATGTCATCCATGAGCTATTGTGAATACCACACTTTGCTTGGATAAATTGCGTTTGGTTACGGTAAAAAAGGAACTAGGCGTGCTCAACGAGCTTTCAATAGATGAAGCGAGCGTGCATCACTGTGAGCACCCCTAACACGCATGCCATCTGTGCGGACGTATAGTCGTTGACTTGAATTGCGACTTATACGGCGCCTGTGTCACGTGGTAATCATAACGTAGGACATGAACTTAAGTATTATTGACTTATGCGGAACGTATCGGTTCGAATTCGCATCTGTATTTCCCACGTTATTATCCTTGCTTTCATTTCGATGACAGTCCTTGGAGTGAGCCAGACTCCATCGTTGAATTTGAACAGTCAGTCCCTCTACGGTCTCCTAATTGATCCCAAGGATAATCGAATCGTCTACATCACTCCTGCGTTAGCCGAGGCAGTCGGGGGAAGCTGGGTAAGTCGAGCGTCCTGAAAGGTGTGAGTCGGTTTCTCCTACATTGTGTGACACACCGATTGTAACTTTGCTAAAGCAGAGCACAGAAATACCCAAACATTTTTTCGTAACTCTTAGCAGCACGTTTACCGGTACCTACTACATATGGTTTTTGTTAGTCCTAAAAATGAATTATTACCATTTTGATAGGTCGTTCGGTAAAATTTGCAATCCGATTTTATTTTTCTGAGTCACCACGTGATCATCGCCATGCGTCACTCCGCTGAACTCTCCTATAAAATCTTTAATGCGTAACTCCCAACGACACTCTCCACTTAGCTTCAGGTCAGTTTCTGTCAGGTCAAACATCCAATTGGCTAGTTTCCAGTCGACACCGTATCTCTGTTACAAAGTCAACTTCAGGAAGGCACAAAGGCCAGATCAGCTGTCAAGTCTCCATAAACCGAAAGAATTGATGTTTTTTTGTAATGTCTTGATCATTTCAGAAAGCCTTTAGCATACGATTTAAACCAGATCAGTTACAGCGCGCAAACTACAATGGAAGGCATTCGGTAAACGTTGTGTCGGTGTGTGTGTGGGTGTGTGTGACAAGCAAGATGAGAGCTTCTCGAGAGGATAGAAAGTTTCTAGAAAGCACTCTCTTTTGGTGGTTTAACGGAAAAAATTACTGAGTAATAGCCACTGGCACACTGCTATTGCCACCGATTCGTTTCGACACTGGAGTCCTAAATTTTATTGATCAATTCACCCACAACAATACTGAGCTTGACCAGAGAGTCCTGTGGTTTGAACCACTGTGTATTGTGAGAACGACAAGGAGTATGTCACAAAAGAAGTAGAAAACAGAATGGGAATGGAGTTGGATCTATTAAAAAAGCTAACAATGCAGACACGTGGTTGACTGCGTCTCGTTGACATGTTGGATAACGGTTATAGGGAACGTGTTTTGAATGAATATAAGATACTCAGCGTATCAGGCAACATCTCCCGACTTTATCCGACGGAACAGTCAGGGTCCCCAAATTTAATGACCACATCATTTTACCCAGCCGTTATTGGTTTGGGTGAATAGGGCTCGCTAAGGCAAATGCTCAACCAGCCTAACCATCACCACATGGACAAATATATAACTTGACCGCTCGATCCTGTATCAGAAATTGTTCTAGATGCACCTTGGTGAATAGCGGCGTCATTCACTTGATTATCTTACTGCATACAGCTTAATTGCCGGAGAAAACGAGGGTCAACAGCTACAGATCAGTCCACATCTTATTCATTAAGGATTTTCTTTAGCAACCTGGATTATTCATTCCATAACATGCTTGATTACAACGCTGAAGAACTTTGAGTGGTTATGAAACCAAGTGTTTATCGGGTGTTGATTCGAGTCCAGTAAACATATTGGGGTTAATAACTCAGCTGGTCACATTGAGAACATACACGGTGCTGCTTAATATTGATAGTTTGACGTCGACATTATTACAGCAAGTGGCGAAGACTGTGCAGAAACAACAGAAATTCATGCAGCAGAAGAGCCATCAACTTCACGACACTGTCATGTCAGAGGGCGTTTTTGACCAACGATATGGATAGGCGCATACTCACCAACCTGGCAGGCGATGCTCCACAACCTTACTGAGAAAGACGGTGGTGGCTTTCATAAGCCGTGACCAAGTCACCGCCCAGACACTTTACAGTGTAGACGGTGTATGTTTATGACCTCAGTTGTGAACTTGGAGATTTCTCATATACACGCTGACAGACTCTCGCGTTACTCACACAATCAGCCCAGGCTGATTAACGAAGAATCCTATGACGGAACACTGAGAGCGTGTATACGTCTTCTGGACGATTGAACCAAGTATGTGATACGCAGAGCAAAACTGATCGCACGCATGCATTGCGCACCCGCTTTCTAATCGATAATCAAACGTTTACGAGGTACCACAAATGAGAAGGATTATCACGACGTTCCTTTGTTAGCGTCATATACGTCTTGTTAACAATGCTGTACGCTGATGGTATGACGATGTCCAGGTGAGTGAAGCTTTCAATCATATGTTTACAGTGACAGAAATTGAGTCAGAACTAATCAATACTTTACATCTCGTAAGTACAAAGCGCGTACCACACGGACCAATCATATCGTCTAACTGGTTCACCATGGTTTTTCTGTTGTATTTAAGATTGAGTAAACTAGCGTCTTCTGCAAACTCATTACGGTTTACTGACAAGCATACAGTGGGTTCAGCAAACTGGTATACTTCACCGGAACTCCTCTGTGATGGACGCAGCCTGTAAAGAGCAACCGAATCAAAGCATCCTTTGGGACCAAAACTGTCACGACCTTTGGTTAAAGGAATAGATGCCGATCCTTTGGGATCTGTCACAAAGGGAAGTTACGACACACCTGTTACCAGGTCGGTAATCTGTCCGCCCTTCTATCATCTGGTTCCTTCTATGTTTCAGAAACTATCGCATTGTGAAACCAGTAAAACTCTCTGTCGTGATAGAGGGCCCTTCTTCGGTATCTCATATGGTATGAAGGCATGTGGTCGTTTCAGATAGCACCCTATTATCATCGTCTTTGGAAAATGCGTAATAAATAAGATCTTAAACTTGGGCCTTGTTACACTTCAGTACTTCACGTTCTAAGGCCATCTTAATGTTCAACGAGGTGTATCATTGAAAATGCCAAAACTTAGCACACAGTTTCCATCGTTCCTCACGTGAATGAGCTGACTTACAGTAGTCAGCCAATTCGTGAAGTCACCTTGTCTGCTGCCAGTATAACGACGAATCATAAAAATCAGCACTCAGTAATTCCTTGATAAAGATATTTTTCTATTTACTTGACTTCCTCAACGAAATAATCCACTCGGTCCTCACACAGGCTGTTCGCAAGTTCGCTTTTCAGTGTTTGGCGGTCTTTACCGTAGTTGAAGTCATTATAATCAGTCAATGCTCATTCATAAGCTCTACTGAATCACCGAAAAGCTGCAATGTTCATTTGGAATAGACCTCTGGTTTTCGTGGCTCTTGAAATTTCCGTTCAGTACTCATTTTGATCTCGTGTCTTCTGTGACTGAGGCAGTTCGGCTGTTGGTGGTGCTTGATAAACGCTCCGTACATCCGTACATCGATCGACCGTATTACGCTGTCGCGCATATTATCTATGAACAAACAATGAAGCCGACTATACACAAACTGCGACCTGGTTTGAATCAAGGTATTTATCTCAAAATGAACGATAATCTTTATCTAAATGGCGCCGCCGGTAGCTGATGGTGAGGTGGCCCACTTGTTCCCATGGTTGAATTGTATTGGGCAATCTCCCATGTGATTAATTGTCACCTTTACGTGGAAATGCTGAACTCGATATTTGGAGATGCACATACTTGTAGCAGTTGATTGTCCCTGTTAGTACATCGCTGCTGGACACCGAACATATTACTCCTGTGCTTCTGTTCTGAAGTAAGACGACCAAGTTGTAAGTTCTTGTCATCAGCAAGCATATTAACGTCGTAGCGTGTAATCTGCTTCAGCAGATCAAAGACGGTATCCTGAAAGATGTTTTTGATAGCACATGTGGCAGCATATGTATGTATGGCAAGTAACCGACATCCTTTTGGTCTGTGTCGACCGACTTTGATAAAAGTACTAGATCTGATGACACAAGTGACCATTTATTGGGATTCAACCGTGAAAGTTTTCCTCTACTGTATAGCTCAGTGTTGTTTTAACTATAGCATTGCCGCGAAGTTCGACCTTACCGTCACAACTGACCTTGACAAAATCATCACGTACTCATAGCACTATCTATTGGTGGCTTCAAACGAATAAAAAAACGCGTTTCGAGGAACAGCACAAGTCCATTTCTAGACTCAAGAGAGTGCTCACCAGAACAGTTAACCGGCGTATATCTTGGCGCGTTGCGGACACTAAAGATGCCAGTGTTTTGTCAGTTGTCTTGGCTTGGGGACTCCATCTGAAGCTCCTGCCTTAAAAAATCTGCTTTCCTGTGACACTGAAAGTCTTACCAAGCCTGAAGACATTAGATAATACACTGATTTCTGATCCCGATTACTGCTGCTCACAGCACATGTATTTCTTTTGTCTGAGAGTACTTTTATGGCCAACTTTAACCGAAGTGTTCCAGCTTGACCGACGGCGGAGGCCGTGGAGTCACCTGAAGTGTATAACCAATAACGCGTGGACAGAGCTGTCAGTTACATGCGTTGGTTACTGTTCTGCATCCTAATATCTGAAATGTATCAGTTGTCGATACCTAAGAAAGTGTAACGTCTGTGAGAGAGTGTTTTGTTGACCTATTTGTTTCGGAATGTAAACGTTGAGAACGCGTATGTTGACTCGGATTCCAGGTTTGAGCAAGGGACGACTGAGGTCGGAGGCTAAGTGGCAAAAGGTGGGACTTATCTGGATAATGTTACTATGATTGGTTAAATCTGTTGTGTGGCCTGCAGAGTAATCACTAGACAAAAGAGTAGGGAGGGTCCGAAAGCTCAATTAGATGGGAACAGTGGGGTCAGCAGTAGCATGTTTTTCGTCCTATCCACCCTGCTGTATGCAGCAGATAGGGCGACCCGGTTTATACTGCGAGACGGCCGATGCAGTATGGATTTACTGTGTTGTGAATATTCATGGTTGTGTGTGGGCTGAGATACTGCCAGGACGCCCAGACCTAGACAGGAGAACGATTAGGGTTCTCAACCAAAGCCTTTGGCTCAAAAGCCTGTACCGCAAGGCAGCAGGTGGATGGCATTGCATTAAAAATAGTACCTTTTTTCTGATAAAAGATGCCGGCCTTCTTCAGCCCCACACCTTGGGAATTCAAGAGGTTGTGGTTCGTCAGACCTGTTGGCCTGCTTCACATAGGTTACTCTGTCGGTATGAACATCACACCGTTCAGTCACTGAGGTGCACAAGCCATCATGTCGCACCAAGGTCCAGTCTCGTTGTGATGGATAGTTCTCTAGATCAACGGAGCAAACTGGTCAGGCTACCACGTCAAGGTAGCAGAAGTTCTCCTTCATTCTCAGACAGTACCCACAATGGAGCTGTTGACTTCGAGTATCTGGCATAGTCATGTTTGGTACAGGCGCTGCTTCCCTGTTCAGTTCTACAGCTTTGTTGGATCCAATCCTTGACTTCGTTAAGTTCATGAATGGCTGACTTCATAAACCTATGCACAGTTGTGCACACAGAATCAAGTGACAGGATGGGTACGTGCATAGTTTTAAAGTAGTTCAAATTTGAAGCGTAGAAACTTTTAAAAGTACCTGAGGAGCAATCCAATTGTACGTGGACCGTTTCTGAATTTGTCAGGTGTTAGGGTTAGAGCTGAGCTACTAACTAGGACAAGTAGCAACTCATACATGTTTTATTTGTCGAAGTTGTTTTTTGCCTTGAGTTATGAAAGTCGTATCATGCACCTCACTTGGCTACCCTTGCAGCCATACGCCTCGTCAGTTTTAATGCGCATAATGAATTGCTCACACATTTGCACCTTACAGAGTGAGTCTGTTTCTATACCCCTAGTCAATATACAGACACGCACACACACACATTTTTATGAGACACGAGAGATGTGAGCTTG
>LOND01005855.1:0-19134 GCA_014220965.1 Paragonimus kellicotti
GGGAAAGATGCCAACCTTCTTCCAACCCAAACCTGGAGGACCAGGAGACTGGTTTGTCAGACCTCTACCCATTGGCCTGCCTGGTATGAGTGACTCTATCGGTGGTGGCCACACCGTCCAGTTTAGCCCAATAGGTCATCGAGATGCGCAAGCCGTCACACCACGTCAAGGTCCAGTCTCGTTGTGATGGTACAATAATCAGAGTGCGAGTATCGTATTCCAACCCTCGCAACTTAGGCTCCTCAACAGATTTGGACAGCTGATGACCTAGCTTAGAGAAATGAAATTGTTCGCTAACGGGTTGTCCACTGTTGGTCGGGCTGGGGAAGTCGCAACTGAGAGTTGGTGGCTTTAGTTTGAGTAAAATAACGACCACTTGAGCTCAGTTGCATGAATGTTGTTGTTTGGCCGAGTTGTCTGTGAAGTGAGTGCACTTAATGACACGGGACAGTGAAGACCCCAAGGAAACTCTTCCTGATGACGTTTACTTTCATTCACGGTTGGATTGTTTGTTCAGAGGGTATTGGAGATTTGAATGTAGACAGCTACTTTTGGCAGTCAGGTTCACTCCCCTTCTGTTTTTTTCATCCTAACCGGCGCCTCCCTTCTCCCTTATGGTTGTGAGAAGAAGTGAGAACCACTGATCTACTACCGTTTCTGATTATGATGAACAGATTATCTGCGCGACTTCCTGGGCCTGCGGCTGATGCTCGCCGATTTTTATTACTATTCCAGGTTGACGTTGTGGCTCCATTCTTCAGATAAACGGTGTTCTGTAATGTGTGCTTTGTTGTCTATCACAAGCTCTGAGGCGGAGCGTTGTGTTGTGTGGTTGTCGCTGTTTTGGTTTTTCACATTTTATAATCCTCGTGCCCAATGTAATTAGTATGGTGGGTTGTATCTCCGACTGTTACACTTGGGCGTCGGAAGAAATCATTGAGCCTATGTTTTCAGCTTGGAAAGAAGTCCTGTTGGTGTAGTCAACGATTGAAGTTAACAGTACCTTGTCTCCTCTGAACGTGATCGGATGATGTGAGCGTTACTCATGAACGAGTGTGCTTGAGCTTTAGCTTATAATTTGGCCACCTTAATTTGAGATCAAGGATAAAGTTGTTACTACGGTTTCCTCATGAAGACATGAACAGTGTTGAGGGTATACTGTTTTGACGCATGTTTTAACCAAGTTGCGGTTTTTGACTGTTGATCGCTTCAATATTTTAGTTCTACGTTAGTGCTTTCCCCCCTAAGGTCATACTGGTTTTCAATCGCTTGCTTTCTAGTTCATCATGCACTATCTGTTGACTGGTTTGCGTTCTGCTTGCGTCTCGCTCTCCCAGTCTACTTGCAATATGCGTAGTTGTCCATTATTTTGTTTTCTGGTTTAACGGTTGTGGGAAATAAAGCACGGTTCTAGTAGTAGAAACGTTTTACAATTTGGTGAGCCGCACAAGCGAAAGGGCCTTATTAATCTGGGTTATTTCTATGGATTATTTGCTTACATACATCAAAACAGCTTTTTCATTCGTTTGCACTTTACATATTGTGATTTGTCGGCCCTGTGGTTAAGTATGACATCCGAAGTTGGACAATCGCTTACCCACAATGCTAACATTTCAAGATGTATTGACACACATGAAGCCCTACCTTTTCTTCCGGTCTACCAGACATCAGGTTTTCACACATTTTTATTGACCTAATTCGGCCTCTGCAGCCTTCACACATTTGCACTTGTATGCTGACCCGCTCTTTGATGTGGCCCGATGCCATCTGCTGAAAACTGCTCCTCAGAAGCCATCGTGACTGTTTTCTTGGAATATAGGTTGGTCAACTACGGATGTCTCACAACCACTAAAACGGATAGTGGTTTGCATTTCGAATATTCAATATTTGAAGCTATAGTGAACTTCCTTGAATGCCAGCGCATTTGCACTGCGGCATACTATAAGGCTCCGCTCCGTGCCGCTACCATCCTGAAATGAGGTGAAGTTCTTTATACTTTCAGGGACATGAGACATTAAAAGCGAGCCTCTAGTACAATCCGGTAGAATTAGTCTATGGCTGTGGACTGTGTCTGCCTTGCGAATTCGTTTCGCAACATACGTAGCGCATAAACCCCATACCTCCATGGTGGACCGCTGCAAATACAGAAAGATTTGGCTACCTTCTCAAGTGTACTTGTTCGCTGCGACGATGTCCACAAACCGCTGCAACGGCCATACCGTGGCCCCTATAGGATGCCTCACGGAACGCCAGAGAATTTAACGGTTGACCGTTATGATCGCTATTACAGCGTTTCCATCAACAACCGCCTCAAGGATGCCTATAAGAACGACGACATTCCCTGAGCCCCTCAACAGCCATATGTGGGGGCCCCTGTCACTGCACTATCACCATACTTGGGCCGCTGTCTACCACCTGCCTTGCCCAGCGCCACACACGATCACGTCGTCCCGCCCACTTCCTTGTGTAGCGAAAAGGCGTCCAATAAAGCACAATCTTTATTGTCCAACTCGCTGGTTGCCATGCTACGCGCGCGCTCGCGTTTATGAATCAGAATTCCGGTCCACAACACCCCCGGTTTCCGCTCACACGTCGTGTGCACTTCTGCCCGGTTTGTGTGTGTGACGACGCCTTCTATCGGGGGAGGGGGTTCTGCTACCATTCCTCGTCCGTTGGTCCGATCTCGTTGAGCGATGGCTCGTCCGATCGCTGTGGGCTTTTGGACGTACCTCGCCGCCGCGTTGAGGTATTCCGCCGAGAGTTGGAATACTCGCACCTCTGGTTTGATGATCCACTACAATTGCACGTTTAACAGATTCTCCATTGTACGAAAGTTTTCATCAGTACAATTCTCATTTGAGAAGTGGGTAGGCTTATAGACTTTCACAAGAATGGATTCTTCCGAGTTCGAGCATGAGTTCGAACTTTGATCTAGCTACCATCAGTGCACAGGAATCAGTTCTTTAAGAGTTCAAAGATGTTCCGATCGTACATTTTTTCAAAAGTGAAGGGAGCAAGCAAGATATCAGCGGTTTCCGAGTCATCAGTCTACTAAGCCACACTAGAAATGTTCTAGCAAGAATCCTGCTGAGCCGACTGAATGTGGAAGTTTTGGAGGCTAATGTTCCTGAGAAGCAGCGTAGAGTTCGGGTGAGTCGCAGTACAATCGACAGACCCGAGACAGGTGCCGTAAATGTAACCAGCCCTTGTATGCTCTCTTCGTGGATTTCACCAAGGCTTTTGATTCCGTGAACCGTGAGGCGTTGTGGACGGTGCTTGGTAAGTTTGGATGTTCAAGTGAGATGGGCGAAAATCTGGCTCATTGGCGTAAATGTCTTTATTTGACTGAGTTATCTGTGGAACAGCTCAATTTGACGTCGACTCTCTCAGTGTAGACGTAGCCATTTTTAATAGTTAGGTCCTCTCCCTTTCTTTTCCTGACCAGAGCTTGTTTTTTCTTTATGGCTGTGTGACAGTTGGGCGTTAACGCAAACCACTGATGTATTACTATCCATGTTGACGGTGACAATAATGAAGGCGAAGGTGCAGTTGCATGGATCGACCTCTTATGGTTTTGACATCACCAGTGACGTGAGGCAAGATTGCTTTCTGGCCCCAGCCCTATTTGGTTTATATTTGACCGCAATATTGACAGTTGCTCTTCAGAACTTTGAGGACGGTGCGGAAGCTAAATACCGTACGGATGGCCGCTTGCTGAATATCCGACGTTTCAACGCTCCAAATCATTGGACAATGCGCACGCTGTTGTTTGCACATGTTGGTACGAGACTTTCATTCATCGAGAATTAACTTCACTCATTAGCCACAGCTTTTGGGATCGCGGCATTCAAATTTGGCTCGGATCTCAGCAGCGTACACACTTCGATCCAGACTGTTAATGCGCATAATGAGTCTGAGGGTACAGCACCACCTTTCTTTCCCTGTCTAATTCGAAGGTTTGTAATATCAAGCAATCGACGAACTCTTCCGCATTGACACAGTGGGATGAGGACGATAGTTGGAATTCAAATCATGTGCGTCACCATTCGGCGGAAATCATCGTAGGTTACGTCTAGGGAATGGTGCACATAAAAGCCTTGCGCTGACCTGTGTTCTATCCTGTAGGTGATAGGAGCCCACTGTTAGCATAATTTCAATGTTTGCCGAGGCCGGCAAGGAATTTAATCTCGCTGACACTTGTTCTTCCCTTACTGAAACACGTATGCCGGGTATGCGAGTATGACTCAGTCGTTTATACTTAATTTGGCAAGCGGTCCGTCTTCCTCTGTCAAATTTTACACTTTTTTGTAAGAACGCTGTATTCAATCTCGTCCGTATCTGTCTGAGGAGGCGTTTGACCTGTAGTCGTATGTGTATTCACAGATGGTTCCATACTGTCGATCGTAATGATTTCCGTCAAGATCTCATCGCATATTCAGTAGATAGGACGAGTGGCTCAACGGACTCAGCAATTCCGTTTGAGTTTTCTCTGTTGCCTTTAATTGGTCGGTTCTACCACAGAACGAGTCTGGAAAGCGTGAGCTAAGGGACGCCATCCGTACACGTTATATGGTCATTCTACTTAAACATGGAGAAATCTTTAGTGCAGCCATCGCGTTTCGCCCCAAAAGAGGTTTGCAATCGGTACATGAAGTATAAACGACGGTATTACATCTGTGTTAGATTTTCAAAAACAATGTAACATTGACGAAACCCAAGATATTGGCTTTAGCAGGAACAGCTTGAAAAGGTGTACGACGAAGGACGAATAGATGAAGAAACTAGATTCTCTTTATGAAAACTGTACGGAACTAGATTAATATATATATATATATATATATATATATATATATATATAGCGAATAATCCATAAAATTAATACCAAATAAATACGGTTCTTTCGTTTGTGCGGCTCACCAAATTGTAAAACGTTTCTACTACTAGAACCGTGCTTATTTCTCACAACCGTTAAACCAGAAAACAAAATAATGGACAACTACGCATATTGCAAGTAGACTGGGAGAGCGAGACGCAAGCAGAACGCAAACCAGTCAACAGATAGTGCACGATGAACTAGAAAGCAAGCGATTGAAAACCAGTATGATCTTGGGTGGAACTAAAAAATTCGGGGCGATCAACAGTCAAGATGGTTAAAACATGTGGCAAATGAATATTGTGTTCACCTGTTCGTTGCTGCAATCCGCGGACGGCTAGGGGCGTTCAACCTGGATGTCGTTTGGAAGATCACCGTGTGATTTCGGGTCTCGTGTGGTTCATATGGGATCAGGCATAATCTACTCAACTATATTCTGCGTTTTCCACTCTCTGTTCAATTTATTGGAAGCTTCCGAAAGCACCGTCTCGCCATGTAATCGTACACTATCCCCAAATTTTGAGTGTGCTGCGGATACCTTTTTGTGGTAATCCTCCTTTTGACGTCAATAGTTCGGGCAATTCTTTCTTTCGAATAAGAAAGAAGGGGATCAAAATAAGTACCCTCGAATACAAAAAGGTTGGTTGTGCCGTCAAATAAACCTTCCGTGCGATTCTAAAGATCTCATACCTTGAATATTCTAACCGCGCGCAACATTAACTAGAATCAAATATCAGCATCCTTTTCACTGCGTCTTCGGGTTAGACAATCCTCTCATCGTCAAGCCAGTCAGTCCTTTGTGTCGTTGGTTTCGAGTCGGGTTCTCCTAGAAAACCCAATCTTCTGTCGCTTTGTGGGTCAGACGTTTGTGTCATAGGTCACGGCGCGTTATCAAACGTCCGAGACCTAAACAACCCGGATGTTCGCCACCAATTTTCACTTTTTTTGGCCCCCAATTCATCTTCACTAAGCCGCTATTACTATCCCTGTTTTCCGATAGGTTGATCAAAAGATTGCTGCGGTAAACATTCAAGCCTGCAGCTTGATGTGTTCCTTGTCTCAAAGATACGAATCTACGATCCTGACACCGCCGTTAGCTTGAGCTCATCTCCTGATTTCTATCGACCTCAGCGCTTCTTTAAAGGTTCTGGTGATGCCGGAGCTCAGTCTCATGGTCAAGCCAAAGAGCAGAGCAGTGCTTGTTTGTTTGGATTTCACTTGTACGTTATCGAACGCAGCACGTTGGTTAAACTTTGTTGGTGTGACTAGGAAAAGGTTTGTGTATTGATTATATCCGTGTATGCTCCGACGAACGGTTTTTTAAATGCCACCAGGAATGCACTCTTATTTACTCCCCGTGGCTGGTCAAACACTCAGCAGGTGAGAAGCGACTGGGTGGTATGTTTGTTTTCCGAGCCCTATCCACTGACAGTGGGGGAGACTGTTGACACTGTGCACATCTCATAATCTGTATTTTGAGTACCACATCCCAACTCAGAAATAAGCGCTGCGTCACATGGAGGTCGTCGTTTGCACCTCATCCATATGCACAAATCGATCATACAACAGTCGGTTGCAGATTGTGCCACTGTTAAAGACTACCGTGTATATCGGTACAACCAGCTGGGGTGGGATAATGTGTGTCCGTTTTGTTCTGTTGTTTGCCCGGAGGTTGTATACTTTTAGGTGCATAATAATGGCAAAGATTGAGTAATTGAACGCTTATCAGAAGTCTGACGAACAATCTGTCCGGTTCGAGTTAGGTGAGAGAACCTAGCAAATGTGACGCTTGTGTGGCATTTCGACTTTCATGACTGTTGTTTTGCGTACCTTTTATTTTCTCTCTCTATATATAAGCACACTTGTTCTACAAAACATGTAAATTAAGACACCTTCCCTAAGGTCGCGAGCCCCTCGTTCTTTCTCCGCTCACATGTTCTCGATGCACTGATTTTTGAGAGTTGAAGGCTAACGAAGGCTTTCATCCTTTTCATAATGCCTGAAATTGCCTTCCTCAGCGACCATCTCCACTGTGGACTCGAAATTCCTTCGAAGTGCCAAGAGAGATTAAGTCCATCGGAAATATCCTTTAGTGCAGTGAACACCTCCCCAAACTCCTGTGAGTTATTTGGTTCTGTCATCCCTGTTTTGTTTGTCTACTTCTAAGTTGTGTAACTTATTGTATATTGCGTTTAGCACACCACATTCCTTGACGGGCCCGTTATCTTTCGTCAATTTGGTTCTTGTATATACACATTTTTCGTCCTTTTTCCCTTATAATCTCACAACTTCCAGTAATTTGCCACGATTACTGCTTCCAACACTAGTGAGCACTCTGAGAACGCCGCTCATTAAATTATCTGCATTCGTTACTTCCAGTTCTCACTTTTGGTTAGCTCAAGCCAAGGTCTCCTGATTTTGTAAGTATACCGATTGTGATGGTTCGTCAACTTCTCCACAAGGTCTATGATTACCATTGCTATTAATTTATGATCCAGTAACACAGCCAATTGTCCCTTATTTGTTGATGATATAAGCATGTAAAAGCTGAGGCTTTACCTCTCGGGTGCATAAAGCGTATTATTGACCTGACTCGATATGAAAAGGCTACTTTGTAGTCCACGTCGTTTTCTGATGTGGTTACACAGTTGACGACGGGCATTGCTTCAGAGATAATTGGTATCCTTGACTCGATACCAGGTGAGTCGCCATACAGTATTTTTTTTATCAGTACAACCGCGACGATAGTTCAACTGTTCACCACAAAACTTTCACTGCCAGTACGCTCGGATACCGAAAGGTGATTTTGAAGCTAATGCACACTGGACATGTGTCTACCGAGTTATCCCACACCCTGTTCACTCCTGACCAACTGACGTAACTACGTGCAAGAGTCCTCACCCGATTTCTTCTCGGGTGTCTGACATGAAGTTGTCAGGTTTCGCCGGCACAAAGTTCTGTTGGTATGACCACGCGCTCATCTTTGAGAGCTGATAGGGAGTTGATGCATTGTACGAACTGCTGGAGATCTCCATGGAGACCACTGCATGAGATGGTATCCAATGATCATCTGAAACATGTGGTTTTGCTAGATTGCTTGTTGAACCATTATAGAAGTCAGCGGGAAAGCGCGAAGAGCTTCTGAAAAGACGCAGATGTTTGCGATAGAGATGTCCTCGAACTCGCTTGACGGCCATCCGCTTAGATGTGATAGCATGTCAGCCTGCCCGGTGGACGTTGTGGACAGGTACTTGATGTCAACGTCACAATTCATTAATAGTGGCTCCAACGTTGCAGGCAATGCAAGGTGTACACAAGAACTCCCCTTTCCAAGCCCAACACGGCCAGTAGTGATTTATGATCCGACAAATTACACTTAAGCTCGGTTGTAACACAACTGTGACCGGATGTCTTATCACAGCTTTCACAATTAGATCTATCCACAATTCGTCTGTAGCCTTGTACTCGTCAGACGGTTGTTATCGGTACTTTCCTTGCTCATTTATTCCATAATAACTATAAACTACCTGCGTGTTCATGTGACCAAAAGACCGGGTCCAAATGTACTTTATGGAAACTAGATTAAACGCCGCCCAGGTATGCTGTTAGGCGTTAATATAGTTGAGATTCAGTACACTCCCGGGCTATTAAACAATACTGTTGATGCCCTAAGTAAATTGTCATTACCGGATCATCCTACAGGAACTTGCGAGTGTTATTTAGCGTTTCGATCATTCTCCTGTTACGTCGACGGATATACGTCGAAAAAACCAACGAAAGCACTTGCTAACCCTAGCCAAGCGGTACGTGCAGTTGCATGGCCAGGACGGACGCCTGATGAACTTATATCGTTGTGATCCGAATTAAATCTTGGGAACGAAAGTCTACTTTGGCGGACATGTATGATGGTTCCGGAGGAGTTGCAACCGTCTATTCCCCATGATCTCCATGATGTTAGTGTGGGTGCGGAAACGACATCGCCATTCCATTTTTAATTGTGGTGGCCTACGATGGCCCATGACTTCGTATCAACAGTTATCATGTACAATCTTCCACAGACACCATGGAAATGAATCCACTCGGAATTTTTTGCCAATTTGATTGTGAATACTCCACTCGCATTCTGTCAACAGCAACACCTAGTACGGTATTTAAATAACTTACAACCCCCGCGATACTTGGCCCGCCAGAAACTATTGTATCTGATAACGGTGTTGTGTCTACCAGCGTTGAGTTTGCAGACTCCATCAGTTCAAATGGAATCAAACATGTCACGATGAGACCTCACTATCCTGCCAACAACGACCTGGCGGAGCATGCTGTGCAGACAGTGAATATGTTGAAGAAATAGCTTGGGTCGTGCTTTACTTGCCTATCGGAATCTTGTTGCCGAAGCCACCGGCGGAATTACTTTTGGTCTTCTTCTCACACAGCTGGACCTATTCCGCGAAGGCCTTCAATCAGAGATTACCACTAACCAGGAACCAAAAAACGACCGTTTCAGCATACATTACCAAAGACAGCTTTGTGCTTGAGTCTTATCCTATCCTTTCGCGTCTACCCACAGAAAATGTATGGCAACCCGCAACTGTCACAGGTACTAATGGACAAAGTATACGAGCTCAAATAGACGACGGGATAATGGCGCGACGATATCTGGATCTTGTGTGCTCGGGGGCATCCAACTCAGAAACACATAACATCCATGGCTGAGCCAACGCCTCTTGCCGACATACTCCTTTGCTGGTCGCAGCATCGTCAGGTAGACGTTTTTCAGATCGGATAGCCCCGACTAACGGAGGAATAGATGTCTTTCAGCGATGTATGACCGACTGTTCAATTCACGTTGTATATGTGCCCATTTATAACTCTTTGAATTCACCATCTTATCGATCGTATCGGTTACCGTAACTGATCGTCTACACGCCTCTTGTTCTCGCAATGTGTATTGCCTCATGTTGGACTGACTGTGTCGTACTGGCTCTATATTGTTGTTGTTACAATGAAGTTTTTGATTATTCTACTGTCGTTCTGTTTAAGTAGCAAAACGTAATACAGGCATTGTGCGAAATTTTGTCAGAAATAAACCAGTCAGAAAATATACACGTATGGGAAAAAGAAAGCGCGCATATAATGTGGTTATATATATGTATAAATATTTTCGCCGGATGGGAGGTTTAAACCGGCATTCTGTGGTTGTAAGCAGTTCTTCATTGCTTCGTTCATGACAAAAATGAGCAAAGATGGTGAACGTCGAAACAACTAACGTACGCCGTATTTGTCACGGAATCTTATGATGCTTCTTTGACAATCACTTAATTAGAAGCATAAGAACAGTGCTATTATTCTGTTCCCATATTTATTCAGTAACCCATATGTGGCTTTAAAAGACTAGTCGATAAGCATTTGTTATCGGTATATATGTGTCAGACGTAACCACTCAGTATCTAATGAATGGTGTCTTTATGTAGACATTTGGTCTGGAATGGCTTCAATATTCTCACGCCGACTTTGTCATACGGCTGTTTCTAGTCCCGCAACGCACTTATCAAATCAACTCCCTGATATACAATTCCGTGACAGTCACCCAGCTCGAAAGTGGACGCAGTATGATAATAGGTTTGTTTCCATTTGTTTTGTCTACTCGTCATGTGCAGACCCCCAGACATTGATCCTTCGAAGACGTCGATTCTGCTGTTTCCTGGTCAAGGAGCTCAATTTGTTGGCATGGGCAAACAACTGATTGATATACCGAAAGTCAAAGAAATGTTTCAATGTGCAAACGAAGTGTTACGCACTAATCTGCTGAGACTTTGTCTCGAAGGCCCACAGTCAAAGCTAGATCAGACGATTCATTGTCAGCCTGCCACCTATGTAATCGCCTTGGCCGCTGCGACAAAACTGTTCGAAGATGATGCCGAAGTTTGTCCAGGTTGTACCAATTTTTCCTTTGTAGGTTATCAGGAATTGTGTGGCCACGGCCGGGTTTAGTTTGGGTGAAATTACTTCGCTCGTGTTCGCCGGTGCCTTGACATTTGAGCAAGGTAAGTAGTCAGTTCAACTCAACGTTTCCCACACATGTAGGCCTTCAATTGGTTCGCGTTCGCGCTGAAGCCATGCAAAGGGCGTGTGAACAGATCAAAGGAGCGATGACTTCTGTGTTCGTCAGTCATGATTCTCAGTTGAAACTAGCCATGCTGTCGGCTGTCAATCACTGCAAGACGCATCTCCATATGGAGAATCCTGAATGTCGGGTCGCGAATTACCTATACTCCGACTGTAAAGTCATTGCTGGTAACTTGGAGGTATTATCTGTTATGGGTTAACTGTCGTACTATTTGAAACGCGTTTTGAAGTGGTATTGCAAACATATTATTGTTATTGCTTTGCTTATTCTTTAATTGGTAGGCTGTGGAGTTCGTCGAACAGCATGCTGACCAGTTCAGCATACGTCGATTTAAGCGGTTGCCAGTTAGTGGAGCTTTCCATACGGCATTAATGAGACCTGCTACCAAACCGTTCTCTAACGTGTTGTCACGATTTGAACAGCTCCAAGTGCCTCGAATTCCGGTCGTCAGCGCCGTAGATGTCTTACCGTATCAGAGTGCGGAGGGTATCAAGCGGAAGCTTAGTTTACAAGTAAGTCATTCTGCAACTGTTCATCTTATGGAACTGAATCGGCCACGTTTCCATCCTAGTTTCTTATTTTGAGATTTTCATGTGTATGTTCAGCTTCCCTTCGAGCTATCATAACTCAATTATGTGCAACTGAAGTTCACTTTGCGTACGCGCAAACTGTATATATAGCGGTATAGTTGCACGATAACAAGCAGCCTCATGCATTTAAATGTAACGCCTGTTCTTAAAGGAATTCGGGATATAATCTTAGCAGGTATCTAACTGAATAACAAATCAAAGTCGTTAATCTACAGTCCAAGATACTCGAAACGAATGATGACCTTCGAAAAGTTTGACGACGAAATCAGAGAATGTAGGTCGTGTAATGTTACCTTTAGCGCAACAACTAGGGAGGGGAACTGATGTTAGCCCGCTTAGCATTTCGTGCATCCCTGATTGTAAGAGGCATACACACGATTTAGAAACAGGTACATGTGAGTAAATGAAACGGATATGTGGACTTAGCCACCACGGTTGTCTAAACACATCCATTTTGAGTAACCATGCACATCAGTGCATCCGCGATGTTAGCATGAGTTGCTTGTGAACGCTGAATGATGGACTGTTCTGTTTACTTGGTAGCGTTTTACTTATATACGGAATTTCCTATCTAAGTGACTGAGAGCGTCAGAAATCTCATTGGCAAAATTGAAATTTTGTCGAACTTTCCTGCACTTAAATATCGAAAATCGAAAGCTTAGCGACATAAAGGATTTGAGTAATCAAATTCGACAAGAAAGTACGAGCGTCTGTTATGTGCGAAAAGCTGTAAGCTTGAAAACATTCGCGCTGAGTACGTATCGGGCCTCTTCTTGTAGGAACATGTGGCAGCCTGTTCATAGAACAGGCAAGTGGAAATAGATAGTTGCAGTCAATATCCTTAGAGACACGTAATCATTGTGATCTACATGCTCCTACATTCGGTCACAAGTTTAACCTTTATAAAATGCCAGGTTTCAAATGTTTTACTCTCAAAAGTTGGGGTGCAAACTTTTGACAGAAAGTATTGTAATCGTCACCGTTATCACCTGCATCAAAGTAACAAATGGAAGTCGGCCGATTTTTAGTGTTTATAAATAGCTGAAAATCCTCGGGGTAGTCATCAGAAAAATGGTGTAGCGAACAAGCTCGTTTTCGGTTATTCATCATCAGGCTAATTACATAACATTTATATGAAACAGAGTTGTCAGGGCGAAACGAACAAAAACAAGTAACAAGTTCAAGTGAGGTCAGACACGTCATTGGCACACACGGAGACAACGTTTTGATACGATTACGCACAACTTATGACGCAACCATGGAGCTTTGATCGGTCGTGGTGTGGGTGGTTGGCCATGGCAACTTCAACGCCTGAACAAAGCGCTTCTGTGCACACAAGGGTGGATTATTTGGTCAAATTCCGATCGCTGTAGGCCAAAATTCGGCATCTGACAGCCTTTGAGTGACCGGCGTTGACTCGGTAAATCGGACGAAAAGAGGAGTCCAGGTTGACAGTATGATGTGTATCAACGAGGTGTGCGCTGGTAATTGTCTTGGTGACTCCGCTACTGATCCAGGCTGGATGATGCTCACGAATACGTTCAGATAAGCGCCTGGTCGTGCGACCCACGTAACTAGTTCCACAGGAACAAGTAAATGAGTATACACAAAAAGAAGCCGCAGAAACGGGCACTTTATCCTTTAACCGTAAACACAAAGCTGGAGACACGTAATTTGGCAGCATAGAATGTTCTATTGATAACAGTGTTAAGTCTTCTAGTGATTGTTTCGGCAATGGTAATGAGATAAATACTGCTTTCTTTTCCGCTTGGGTCATCTTATCCTGTTTCTCACGACGTTGCATAGTCTTGTCTACAAAACGCTCTGGATAGCCATTTTGTAAGAACAGTGTGCGTAGGAACGATAGTTCATCGGAGACTGTATCTGTGTACATATTCTCATGGCTCTATTAGTCAAGCAGTTTATGAGATTTCTTTTCTGCCTTAGAGGGACAAAGCTGCTGAAATGGATATACTGTCCATTCCAGGTCTCTTTCCTATAGATTTTACGTTGAATCGATCCATCAGCACGTCGCCGGATGAGTACGTCCAGGAAGGCTAGTTGATCATTACGTTCAGCTTTTAGTGTAGGCCGAGTTGAAAATGGCTAAGATATCCGTTGGGTTAGCATTTTCACTAACTACGCATATGATATCATCCACATATCGCTTATAAACACTAAATCCACGAATGGCTTCTTCTAACTGGTCATTCTCAAGCTTCACCATGATGTCTGGAAAAAACAGCCGTCATTGAATTTAAATTGCATGTTATGAGTACGAAAGTACAATAGCTGTTTTAGTTCTTGTGGAGGTATACGGACATCTAGGTTGTTAATCACAATATAGTCACACAAATAGTCTATCGTCTCTTTCAGTGGAACATTTGTAAACAAGGATGATACGTCCAGAGAAAGCATTTGTTGTCCGGTTTAGTCCGCTGATTGTATTAATGAATTCAAAGGAGTCTCGTAGGCTATGTTTTGACAACTTCTGCCTGACGGGTTCAAGGAGATACGATAGCCATTTAGCCAGCGAGTGGTATGGTGAGTTGCACATGTCTAGAATAGGTCGAAGAGGTATACCCGCTTTGTGAACTTTCGGCAATCCGTAAAGCCTTGGAATTGTGCTTCCAATGGGTCGAATACGTTCGAAAGTTGGAGAGTCAATTGTCCCGTTTTGTTTCATAGAACGTAGTATTTTCGACAACGCCTTCTCTAGTTGAAGGGTTTTGTTCTTATTCCTCATCTCGAATTTGGTTTTGTCATCTAGTATGGTCTGCATTTTGTCGAAGTAATCTATCTTATTGAGCAGAACTATTCCAGCACCTTTATCCGGCTTGGAGAGAATAATGCTTTCATTTTTCCTCAGACTTTCGGCTGCTAATATATGTTCTTGCGTTAAGAGATGTTTCAAGATTGGATTACTCTGCTGGTATTGATAACATGAGTTAACAAACGTAGACTTCAATCGTTCAACATCTAGCGGAGATGACGGCTTAAGGTCAGACAACTGAGAAAACAGGTTCTCGAACTGTACTTCCAAATCCAACTGCCTAGTTTTTCCTTTTGGGCAACAAAATCTAGGACCCAGTGACAATACTTCAATCAACTTTTTATCCAGACGCAATGAGGAAAAATTATGAACGTACCGTTCTGGGTTGGCTGGAAATTCAGTGACTGGCTTCACTGGACTGAGTTGCTTCTGCAGTACGGCCTGCTTCTTTTCTAGTTGCTTTTCCACAATCAGACAGACGTAAGTTTCTAAATTACCACGTTCTTCGGGCGTCAGCTGCTCCAGACAGTGTTCACAGTTGGTCAGGCTCAACTCTTTAAGTCCACTCCGTTTTGCCCCTGTTTCATATAAATGTTAAGTCGTTAACCTGATGATGTTTGTAAATATTTTGAAATGCATTTCAGTGCTGTTTCGCTTCCATATTTTTAATCACAGCTGGTCAAACCAGTCTTATGGGAACAAACTCTGCATGCACTATACGCTCGACCAACGGACGCTCCTTTCCCTCGTACAGTGGAATTCGGTCCGGGCAAACAGCTTGGATCCATGTTGCGCATGGTCAACCGCAAAGCATTTACATACTATCAATCAGTCGATGTCTAGTGCGCCCTCATGTCACGTGCACAGCTGTACCATCCAAGATACCATGATTTCTTAACTCCGCTTTCTACGTTTTTTGATACAACTCGTTTTGACCTTCTGTCCGTTAGCTGGCACTAAATAAGATTGGTCAAAGACTACCAGAACTTAAATAGCAATGGGAGTAGTTGGCAACAGTGTACACACGTTAAAAATAGCTGCTTTAATTAAAACGTAGGTTATAAAATTTCACAGATATTAAGCCCCACAACTGAGTGCGAACAGGAGTATTCCGGTTGTGTGATGAAGGTGCACCTCCCGGGAACCGACGTTTTCCTCCAAAGAGATGAAATGCGCCACACTGTATCGCTGTTTACGAGTTCGTTTATCAGTCGACTGCACTGCGCTGAGACAGTATCACTATTTATTTGCCAGAAATGCCTCTGCCTATTTCTACTTAAAGACAGTTCCTTTATTCGCAACCTGTAGGCGCATCCGGTAGTATATTCTCGAGCTCAAGGTCTAATAGATTCTTGTATAAACGCCTTGAATTTTGCTAGCCATATTTTATGATCTGATGACGTTTCATCCCTAGCAGACTTCGATGGTCATGAGAGGAGTGGTTATTGTGTGAGTAGTCGAGAAGTTGGGTCAATACCACTTGACTGCAACTTTCGCATTCTGATAGCCCACTTACCCTTTCGGGCTTGAGCAGCATACTATCAACCCAGCCGCATAACATCAAACGCTTTATGGTTCACAGAAGCCCGAGATAAACCAGCTTTTTACATGATACTATTAATGATACGTTTATTTTCGAACAGGGAGTTAAATTTTGACCCTCGTGCGTGTGTGCTGACAACGTCTCATTAGTCGTGATTGTATACCCATTAAATATTTCGCCAGATCAGAACAGAAACATGTTGCGATGCGTTAGCGCCTCGTTTACTTTCATAATCCGGAGACGTAAGTGTTAACATGTCATTTTTCTGCTTCGATTGTGCGAGTATCAAGTATTGCTTGGGTTCTCCAGTCATCTTGAAGCGGGACGGTAGCTGCTCATCAACACCAATCGACTACTTTGTGATCAAGATTTTTCGGATAAGTCGAAACCATCGGCTCGTAGAATCTTCTGCAGAATTTTCACATGGTTAAATGTAGGCGATCAAGTTACAAATTGCCCATTCATTCCTAAAACCTTACAGGTATTTCTAAGATCGTCCGAACTCGTCATCCAAGTTGTAACTTGTGCGATAACTCATTTTGACGGTTGCGACCTCGATAGTGTTCTTTTGTGTCATTAATCGGTGTATAGCCCCATTCCTCCCTCTAAGTTGTTGATATTCAGTTATGCTATTTAATCGATCTTTGCATCTAAATACTAGAAGCTTTGGCTATCGATTACTGAATATGCGCATTCTGAATCACCTCAAGTTTAGACTGAACTAACCACACCTTCCTGGTTGTGGAACTGAACATGTACTGATCGAATAGCACATACGATCCTACGTAGCGGTACACAAGACATTGGCACAAGTAAACACTACTGTCTTCATTTCGGACAGTTTATATTAAGGTTGGAAATGTGCTGTCTCATTCACTGATTAGTACAACAGAAGTGGGCAAACGAAAACAAAATGGACGTGACGCGTAGTGCGAAATAGTGGCTTTTTCAGTTCTACGTAGTACGGGTCAGACGATTTGATGGAACATCCGGCCTACGTTTGTGACTCACAGTATCACGTATTATTTGCCTGTCAGCTCCTCAACTATCGTACAAATATTTCCAAAAGGATAGTTCACGACACTAACCAATGTGGGCGGTTAACTACCTGACTTTTTTGTTATTAGCAAACGGCAAATTTGTTTATTAAATGATGTGTAGTTTACTGTGACAGTCATCCATCCGCCGTTCACCATAGTCCTACCAAGGCGTGAAGTTCTGAAGTACGGTTTGTTAAGATCGAGTAAACCCTTGACAGTACCAAGCAGTCGGCCAAACACGGTTTTCATCATTGACCGTTGGTATTCGGTAAGTCGTCACATCAGCTGGGTTGACCGAAAGAATAGTAGACTGGTCGCAGACTGTTACCTTTTGAATGACTGTACGTTTCACGGTCCACCTCGTATCCCCGCTTACTAATTAGGCGGGAATCTTATCATTTCTTTTCGCACAGCCTCAACGGCTTGGTCAAAACTGCTTATTTGCTCACGCGCGCATATAGGGAGAAACTCATTAGCGTATAAAGACAAATTTACTCTGTTAAATGCGATCACAATTGCACAACACGAAAAGCTGATCTCATGATCACAAATAAGAAAGACAGCTGAAATCAAAGGATCAGAAAAAATAAGCCGATTGTCAGTTAATCACCCTTGTAGGTTATTACATTTTTATCAGTTTCCCAGAGTTTCACTTCGTGCAAAACTGTTCGGGGTATTGACAACAAAAGCTGGTTCCAGATGAAAACTGCTAAATTCTCTGTGGTGGATACCACTGAATTAACTCTAAAATATTCCACATCCTTGTCCAAATTCTTATGGTCCACGAAATCCAAGACATTACGCTGTATAACGGAATTTAATTCGGTGAGGTTCATGACCATACCGGTTTTTGGATCTACTGGGCCAAACAAAGTAACCTCCAGTTTGTAATTGTGCCCATGTCCGTTGGGATTATCACATTTGCCAAATGTTTGCCGATTCTCCGCATCTGTCAGATGAAATGAGTGAAGACGATGGCAGGCGGAGAAATGCTCGATTCGAGTTAAATAACATGAAGGGATCATCTGTCTAAGCGAAAGTAGCTGAAACCAAAAAAGGACACGCCAATAAGCATATCATTTGTCGAGAACACATGATCGCAAGCTTACTTCAGTTTCGCAGCAATGTATATATATGTAATATAGGTAATATAGGGGACAGCACACAACTGGTATAACCTTCTGCCCAAATCCAAACATCTACAAGCGTATACTTTACAAACAAATAACCGGGCTGTATGTGAGGGTGTGGCATCACCAGCGAGACAACTTTCACGCATCATTAGTCGTACTTAACTCAACAGCCAAACAACGGCAGTATTAGCGCCACTCAGTACTACCAACCGTCATCTCTGGTATCTCCAGTCATACTCTACGAGGCACCGGGGCTCAAATCCAGTAGACAAACCCCATCTTCAATGGCCAACAGACTGGCATCTGCCTTTGTTTATTCAAGCCAAGTCATCATTTGTCTGTCTCTCCTTAAGCCAATCAGTCGCGACTTTGATAAAAAGTGCTCGGAGTGATGCACGACTGGTTGGCATCCTCAGTACAATGTCTAACCAACTAACTATGTGCTTGAAAGTCGAACGAGTGAACTCACTTGGTACTCGCCATCAAATATTCGTTTCCCAATTTTATCATTGCCAACGATCGTTCGCAAGGTGTAGGCGCCTTGATGTTGTATGTTTGAATATAGACGTAGCTATTTTTAGTAGTTAGGTCCACTTCCCCTCCTTTTTTTCTTCTCTTCCTATATAGGTTTTTCCCCTTCGTTATGTTACAGCCCCAAAAGTTACTATTGCATAGATTTTATGTTTGTTAAGAAGCTACGGAGATTTTCGACTTGCTAATGTTGAGTCAACAGTGCTGGAGATATACGGAACCAAAAAGAGGTTCGTATTTCCAGTGTCAGTTAATCTAGGGCGTCTGTGGTGATAGTTACACCTCACTTGAATTCGAGGGTCGTTTATATAAGGCGGCTGTAAAACTTGGTCATTCGAGATGGATGGCGTGAACCGGCCTCGCCTATGCGATCATTAATTTATGCGTTCGATCGTTGGCAATGATAAAGTTGATCAAGATCAGTCAGTCTTTCACCAGGTAGGAGGTCCACGCCGGCATCATTTGAGTGCCGCAGACAGTCCTCCATTATTTCGTCTATGAAAGAGTCAGAAAAATTATGCAAA
>LOND01005855.1:19234-30243 GCA_014220965.1 Paragonimus kellicotti
TCACTTCAGTGGGTGGTTCCAAATCTACCGACCAGGGTGCTACATCACAAGTTTGTGGCGGCAACACACTAGAAGTAGGAGGTCCAGCTAAATTGACCCTCAGTGTTCCGCCCAACATTCTAACCTTCTGGACTTATTATGGATGAGTGTGCCATCTGCCTCGCTGATAGCTTCACTGACAGACGGTCGCCTGGGACCAGTAGCACGGATAAGCTTGAAGAGTTTGCCGATGTTCCCTGAAGCAAAAGCGGTCTCCATTTCCTTAACTTTCTCCATTAACCAAGCCTCACGATCAGCCTTTAGGCTACGTTTCAGTTTCCTACGGATATCTCTCCTAAACTTGTTATGTGAACTGCCAGAAGGAATGTTCCGTCTGGCTTCTAACAACTCCAGGGATTTCTCCGAGATCCAGTGTTTGTTCAACCCATGTACTCCCGCTTGACAGGTCCTGTTAAGGCCAGCTCTAGACACAAAATCTTCAGAAATGTTTTCATTGTCTGCCTATGCTTCGAATGATTGTGGTGACGTCTATTATTCGGATCTGGTCGCTCTCCCTTCGGTCGACACATGGTTCTGATATAGTCGTTCTGGCCGGAGATATGAACGCCCAGGTCGGCCGCCTTGGTGAGGCCGAGTCTCGTTTAGGTGGCAGGTTTGGGATAGCATCACATCGATCGGATAATGGCGGGCGACTTGTTGCAGCTGTGCGCTGAGCATAAGCTGTTTTTAGCCAGCACTAGTTTTAGGCATCGTGCACGTCAATGCTATACTTGGTGCCCGCCTTCTCCGAATCAGGCCTGGTCTCAGATAGACCACATAGCTGTTAGTTATAGATGGCAGGGTTCCATTCAAGACTGTCGTTCTTATTGGAGCACATACTTGGATTCAGATCATGCGTTGGTACGTTGTCGTTTTGTTCTTACTTTTGCTGGGCAACGACCCCACCGACAGCAACGACTGGCTGTTGAGAAACTGGCTTTACCATCGGTAAAGCATAAGTACCAAACCAGCTTAGAAAGCTGCCTTAGTAGTTCTCACTCCGAAGATCCTAATAGCTGCTGGACTCAAATCTCACAGGCAATTTATGAAGCAGGTACTGTAGCATGTGGCACGGGGTTACGTGAGTTAAATAAACATTGGATTTCGGAGATAAGCCAGCTGATGCGTCTCCCGAAAAATCCAGTCCATTACCGACTCCGGCAACCTGCACTCATTCAGAGTAAATTCTGTCAAATGTGCTTATACTAACGCCCAAAGTCTGACCAGCAAACTTGGTGAACTCCGTGCGCTTTGCCTCGCGAATGACTTCTTTATTGTCGGAACTTACTGAATCGCCAAATCATCTTGATCCTGAGCTTGATATAGCAGACATGCTCCTCTTTCGGAATGATAGAACGATGGGCAGAGGAGGCGGTGTTGCTCTTTATGTCCGCAACTCCCTCCTAGCTACCCCTGTCTCACCCAATACTCACAACTATTCCTGAATCAGTCTGGTGCTCCATTGCACTATCCAACTCTGACAGATTGTTAGCTGGCGTAATCTATCGGCCTCCCTGCCCTTGCTCTGACCGCGACAAGGCAATCCTGTCCGGACTCAACTGTATCCCTCCCTAGGATACTCACATATCCTAATAATGGGAGACTTTAACCTGCCACAAATTAACTTTCAATCCTATTCGTACAAAGGCCCCGTTGATGCAATGCCTGCAACATTTCTAGCCGCAGTTGCAGCTGCTGGCCTTACGGAACATGTAGCCGACTGTACAAGATGGCGCGAGGGCCATGCTCCTTCCCGTCTAGACTACATCTTCACTAATGAGGAGCTAATGGTAGACAACTTAACAGTGGACGCCCCACTCGGCTTAAGCGATCACGCTGTGATAACCTTCGACTTCATTTGTAGTGCTGAGCTTACTTCCAAAGCAAACGTTCCAAAAAGGAACTTCCATAGAATTAAGGTGGATGCACTCAACGCGTACTTAGCTAATGCCTCGTGGGACCAGTTTAACTCATCACTACCCGTTGAGGAAATGTGTGACCATTTTACTAGTACCATTCACGGAGCCATAGTCTGCGGCACTCAAATGATGCCGGCGTGGACCTCCTACCTGGTGAAAGACTGACTGATCTTGATTATGCTGACGATAAGGTATTGCTGTTGACAACTTTCAAGCGGCACAAACAACACTGGACGCTATTTCGCGTTCTGCTAAGTACTTCGGAATGCGCTTTGCAGCCTCAAAATGCAAAGTGCTTCTGCAAGATTGTTGTGATCACGTAGATTTAATGTTAGATAATGAAGTCATGGAGATTGTTGACCGGTTTGTATACCTGGGAAGCTGCATCAGCGGCGGAGGTGTAGGGAATGAAATAGAAGCGCGTATTTCCAAGGCTAGGGCGGTGTTCGCTAATCTAAGACACCTATGGCGACAGAGAGGTATTTCTCTGAAGCTTAAGGGTCGTGTATATCAAACAACAGTGAGGGCTGTATTACTTTACGGCAGCGAAACTGGCCACTCAGGGTAGAGGACGTGAACCGTCTCCAGGTATTTGACCACCGATGTCTGCGTTCAATCGCTCGTATCGGGTGGCACCAGCGAGTAAGCAACGAGGAGGTTAGGAAGCGGGTGTTTGGCACTGATTGTCAAACGAGTTCTTTGTTCAGTCGCTACATTTGCACAGACTTAGATGGTTAGGTCATGTACTAAGGATGCCAGCTAGTCGTTTGCCACACCGAGCACTGTTTGCGGACGCTGCGGCTGACTGGCGCAAGGTGCGAGGTGGACAGATGATGACCTGGCGTAGACAAATCGTTTACGAAGGGGTTGGCCACTGTAGGTCGGGTTCGTCTCCCGGGCTGGGGCCCTCGCGACTCACAGAGTCGGTGGCTTGAGACGTTAGGTGAGATGGCGGCTAATCGAGCTCAGTGGCGTGAATGTTGTCGTTGTTTGTCCGAGTTGTTGTCCTCTTCGCTCAACCAGCTCGCGCTCCATACTCTAAATCTGGAATGTAGTCCGCTCATCTACATGCGCTACAGCATAGAGCGTACTGCTCTCTCTTATATAGCTCGCATCTCTCTCATCTGAGTCTGGTTTGTCTCACTCTGACCGTCTGTACTCCTCTTATTTAGTCTAAATCTGTCTTCATGATATTCAGAGTATATATATATATATATATATATATTATCTCCCTTCGCTCCCGAGCGAGCATATTCTTAGTCCTCTCGGCGATATACCTCCTCTCTCTGGTCTCTCCTCTCTCTCTCACCAATCGTAGCGTTTAGACAGCCAGCCGGCCCGGCGAAACGCCCTGTCATTAGTCGGTCAAGTAAGGAGCTCTCAGTCCTAGCACACCGCACATATATATATATATATATATATATTTAACCGTGTGCTCATATATATAGATAACTACTCATACGTCTTACTAACTCTCTTTAACCTACTCCGACTATGGCGTGCGTCGCTCTCTCGTCGTAAACATCGCTCGCTTGTGATCGCGAGAGTTTCTCTCTGTGTGCACGCCAGTCAGTTCATACCACTACGGATATACTCGATGAGTGCGTTATCATCGCGTTATTCCACTGCACGCTCGTATAGTTCATGATGAGTCGATTCGATAGAAGTGTGTCCCATGTCTTAACTACCGCTCAAAAGCTCGTATAAATTCGTCTCAAAAACCCGTAAAGCCAAAGCTGGCGTGCCCCAGCTAGCCGGCCCGCGAGGGCTTACTAGCTCAGACGGCGAAGCTTCTGAAGTTCTGGCTGACTTCTACAGCACTGTGTTCACTAACGGCGTGCTGAACTGCTCCGTGGCAGAAAGTGTTAACGCTTTTGGAGGAATCTCTGCAGCAAGTACCACAGCGGATGCTGTGCTAATGAAACTGCGGGGGATTAAAATCACATCTCCCGGGCCAGACTGTATATCCCTCTAGTCCTTGCCCATGGGGCTGCACAGTTAGCTGTCCCGCTAAGCATCCTGTTTACTCAGTCAATTGCTGTAGGAACGGTGCCCGAAAGCTGGAAATCTGCGAATATCACTCCCATCTTCAAAGGTGGACAGCGCAATCAGCCTTGCAACTATCGCCCGATTGCCCTCCTATCCTGTGTGTCCAAGGTCCTTGAAGCGTTAGTCCACGATTCATTATCTAGGCATCTTTTAACACAAGCTTTCTTCTGCAGCGAGCAACACGGCTTCCGACGCGGCCGCTCATGCACTACAAATTTGCTGTTAACTGTAGACCAGTGGACCACTGCTGCCGACAGAGGAGAGGGGGTCGATGCTATTTACCTCGACTTTGCCAAGGCTTTTGACCGGGTGAATCATTCTGTTTTACTCGACAAGCTCCGTCGTTGTGGTGTCAAGGGTAACCTTCTCCGCTGGCTCGAATCGTGTGCGGGTGGGTTCCTCCGTATCCTCTGCCAGACTCAGCCCCAGCGGAGTCCCACAGGGCTCCATCCTGGGGCCACTACTCTTCTCTATCTTCAACAATCTGCCATCTGAAGTATCGCCTCCACTGATGCTGATGATATCAAAATCTGGCGTACTTGTGCGTAATAGCTCTGACGCGAGCGCCCTGCAGGCTGATATTAGTGCCCTTTACAAATGGTCTAAATCAAACTCCATCGAGTTCAATACCAGCAAGTGCAAAGTTATGCATATCAGACATAAGCACAATTTCCCTTACTCCCTCGGCGGAGTACGGCTCCAAGTCACGGACAGAGAAAAAGACCTTGGCACTGTTGTGACACACAACCTCTCGAGTTCTCCCAATACTGAGGCGAGCGCCAAGAAAGCCAATAGCGCACTAGCGCTTCTGAAGCGTGTGTTTGGAAAATTCGAGCGATCATGTTTCAATAACCTATACAACAGCTTTATTCATCCTCAATCAAGAAAAAGTTGCGACGTGTATCTCTCTGGTATAGAAATTCCTCACTTGAAGAAACGGAACCATCAAAAACCGTCGCTTTCTGCTTTCGTCCGTCACCCACTGAGTTGTTAGAAGCTAGACATAACATTCCACCTGGCAGTTCATATCGTAGTGGAGCCGAGAAATGAATCGACAATGTTACAAAACAATCTACAGTAACTGTTCACGATAAATTCCACCACACTAAGTCCGCTGTATGTTGGAAGAACGTTCCTCTTGAATAACAGAGAAATTCCAGCGAATTCAGTTCCTCCAGCGTACTAAAATGGACTGTTGCCACAGTTAACTCCCGGTAACAACGACCACGTGCAAGCAGAAGCCAAGGCGCGCGAGGACAAAGTGTGTATTGATTCAAACAATAGACAAGTAGTTTATATGTACAATGAACGTAACAGGTATGAAGAATAGTGCGTGTAACGCAGCGTGCTGCCGTGTTGTTGGCGGCATTTTTGTTTTCGATTGTGTAAGTCGTGTGCATGTCTTACTGGGCCTTTGGCTCACGCTTGTTTCTGTTGTCTCCTTTTACAGGACTATCGTTGGAACCCTTACTTCAGAAGAACGTTGTCCCCCGGTGTCTCCACGTTGCTCAAAGTTGGTTTACGAGTGTAGCGGGTACACGAAGCCAGAACGTCTGGCTTGCCTGTTACATGCGTAACGAAAGAGTGTGGTGGACAAGTGGGTATGCGCTAGACCCTCGTCCACTAACAATTTAAAACGCCTTTCCTGAAGAGCATTCGAAACGTAGTCCCAACAGGCATCGAACTAGAGAACGCATTGAGGTTTAGAAACAAACCGTATATTTCCAGCAATGTTTGGAAATATAAGTAGTTAGCTCTAGCCTAGTCTGGGACCAACGGCAGCAACCAAGAGGAGAGAAAAAAGAATCGCGAGGTGAGCTCCCGCCCACTCGGCGGCGCACTCAAAAGCGGTCATCAACGGCGGTAAGGCGTGTGGGAAGCCTTCGAGCGTTAAACAACGTCGAGAGGGTAGGAGCTTTACTAACGACCTGAAGAGATGGAACTAGATGAGTCGTTGGGAAAAGATAGTATTATTGTCAGGTGTTAGCGTTGTGAGTTATTTTGCTCTAGGTTCGAGACGTGGCCCTGTTCGCAGGAGATATCTACAGCTTGACCTGTATTGCCATCGTTGTCTCCGCGAGTTGGTAGCCCCACATAAAGTGACTGACCGCGTAGCAAAGTACGGACCTGTGATACACGGCCGGCTCGTATTACCGTGAAAGCGCTCAGGATGCCGATCGATCGGTCACTACTCAACGTGCACAGCCTGCGAATGTGTTAGGCTCACGTACTCGCATGCCAGCCGGCGTGTCACCTGCTGATCCCAGGCCTTATATATACTGAGGCCACCAACAGTTGGGTGAAACCACGTGGTGGTCAAGCGACAACGTGGTCACGAAATATGAGAACCCTGACTGCTCCACTGAGTAAAGTGGGTAGGTGTCGCCTGCCTGGATGGGGTCCTCGTGATCACTCAAACCGCTGGTTGGAGACGCTATCCGAGATGGCGGTGTGTCGCAGTCAATGGCGTCATGCATTCGATGCTCATACCATTTCTTAGTTCTTTTGCTTAGACTTCTATTAATTTTCAACCTTCTTAGTAACGTTTTCTAGGATATTCCACGTCACTGTTGAGGTGAGCGGCAGCCCGAGCCACAGTACCTTTTGGTCAGGCTCATGGCTGATATGATGATGATGAAAAGAACAAACGTTCACTGCGTGCAATTAGCTGCACGTCTGAAGAAAGTGGCACTGAGTTCATATCAGGCACAACTCTCTTATTGCAGGCGTACATAGAATCATGCGTACAGAACAAGCAAGCGGGAAAACGTGGTTGCGACCGCTTTGGTCACTACACAAGCCTCCCCCCAGAAGGGTGGCGGTAGGCAACCTTCGATCATGCAACCGGAGGTATCGACGTGTGGGCCACCCCCTTGTGGTTTCGTTCATGGCACTCCCGATGCCATGAGTATACGCAAAAGACCTAAGACCACAAGGTTCCCCTCCTTACGCTACTGCGCCAGTCTAGGGTGGAACTAACCCAATGTGTAAATAGTGTGAACTGCCGAGCTCAGTGTGACAGACTGGTGAGTTGGTAGTGGAGGCATTGAGGAAGTTGATGCGTACTTCCGAAGGCTCGAGTTATACATGTAGAGACTCGACTGATGCCTGCGTTCCACTGAGTAATGACCGTGGGGTGACGAGCTCAACTAAGAAGAGCAGTCAGAGCCAAGTGACCTGATGCCGTGCTGAGGCCTAATGAATGCGTGCATGTAGGGCGCAGAGCGGAGGGCAGGTGGGATTTTCCCGAGTCGATTTGCTAGTTGGTTTACTCCACAACGATGCGGTCGAAGTGTGCCAGTTGGGTGCTGACAGAGACTCGACATAGGTAGCATCATTGTACCTCCTTCTAAGCCGCTAGGCTTCTACAATGTAAAAACCCTGAAAGATGCAAAGTGCAAGGTGTACAAATGCAATCAGGATAAATTGTCTGTCGTAGGCTAGAAGATGGGAGCTTGAGAGGACTTCCGTTGAACGGTCTTCGGACGAGTTCTTCGGAGGTTCAGCAAACATGTTCAAGCGTTCCAAAATGTCTGAAATGTAGACAAACATACGGGGAGCGAGCAGTCTGAAAGAAATATGCAACTCACCCGGGATAGAAGTTGAACGTATACAATATTTTGAACGGTTTGTTGGTTTTCAAAAGGTTTTGCAATTTTTTTTGAACGTTTTGAAAAGAACGACTTTATATACCATAGTGACGTAGGTCAAGTGCCAGTGGGTATATAGTAAAAGTGTTGGAACTCAACATGAAAATCTAAAGACTGTTTAGTGCAGAAAACGATATGCGATGAATGCGCCTAGGTTAAAGATCGACAAATGGATCAATGACAACGCCTAGTACTCGTGATGATGATAAGTACGCGATGTCTAAACTGGCAAGTATCCTCAGACAGGTCATGCGACTGGACACCAGTTGGATTGAGATGAAGCAGATGGCGTAGGTTTGGTGCTGGTAGTTTTGTCCGCACGATCGTTTGGTGGGAAATGCCATTGGCCTGGAGATATCCATGGTTTGCACAAACAAGGTAAACGATTCCTTGCAAACGTGCGCAAACAATCTCGTATGGCCTAGCAAAGCATCTTTTGTGGTGCTGCAAAAACAAATGAGCGGTGGAGATCGAAGGTGAATGTGCGCCAATGAGCAAACAGGAGTGACCGTGCAGCGAGGACATTGATGCTAGTCGTGTTCCTCTTGCATTACCAGCGTTAGGTAGTGCTTACGACGTCGCAGAGTCCGATGCCGGCTGAGATGTACCGTGGCAGAAAACTGCACTCGTATAGATGAACGACAGAGGTTGTCTCTGGGTCGGTCCTGAATGTTGAGGATGTCGTAGCGGAAATAAGATGAGAGCACGTTGGTATGTCCGATGAATTGTCCGTGCCAGAAGCCTGATATGTGATGAGATATCTGATCTCGTGCGGGAATAACCTATCGATGAGTGATGCTGTGGCAGGCGTTAGTGGTTTGAACCATGAGGACGTTTAATCCGAGGTGTGCACCGTGCTGCTTACGACTGTAAGAGCTACACCTTTGGAAAGATGTCCGAGAGATGGCCAATGAAACCAGAGCTGCCAGATTTGTTGACCCGTGAATATACAACTAGGCCAGATGCTGAGTCAGTGCGTCGACCGCAATGTGGCGAGAGGATTCGGGGTCAAGATAGGTCAGTGAGGCCGCGTTGGCCACTGAGTCCCGTGTTGTAGCAGGTTACGCTGGCGGACACTGTTAGGTAAGTGTGCGAGGAGACCAACGCGAATCGGAACAATGAAGTTTTCCGCAGAGGCGCAGACGGCGTGCACAAGAGATCTCGAATGGGATGAACCTTGCAGCTATGCGACGATGCAGATGACGAGTGGGACGGATGCAAGTGAAAACTACCAAACACCTACGCAAATACTTAGGCGTGATGGGTCGAGTTTGTTTGATGGCGCTGAAATTGTGCATGGTCATAGGCACACGTTAAATGCGTACTCATCGCTAGACGCGTGGTTGACAGTTGAGGTAACCAGATGAGCGAGGATTATAAAACGATGGAATAATAGTGACCATTGGAAATTAGGGATTGCGGTGCCATCAGTAACCCTATGTATAAACAGCTGCCGCATGAAGATACGTATGACGGCAAAAGCGTGTAAAATGTGAACGCGGATAAACTTAGGAATAGTTACAATAAATGACGCGTGCAATAAAATCGGTAGAAACACTGAAAATAGATTACGAACGCGTTTAAATTGGCGGTCACCAAATTAGTACGCGTATGATAGCCTGGGGGAACCCAGAAAAAAGGAACGGACTCACCAATTTGTGTTGGGAGTGAAGATAAGAACGCACCGAAAGAAAGCGTTGGGAACGGGTTCATCAATTTGTAATGACGAAGCAAGAGTGAAGCGATCAGAAGAGAAATGCTCATTACTGGGGTTCACTAATTTGTGGTAACGACCGAAGGAAAAGCGCTGAAAAAAATCATTATCCGGGTTCACCAATTTGAAGGTGCTGAAAGAAAAATGATTAGTATTCGGGCTCACCAATTTGTAGTGGACAAGTGGGCATACGCTAGACCCTCGTCCACTAACAATTTAAAGCGCCTTTCCTGTAGAGCATTCGAAACGTTGTCCCAACAGATGAACGCCATTGAGGTTTGGAAACAAACCGTATATTTCCAGCAGTGTTTGGAAATATGATAAGTAGTTAGCTCTAGCCTAATCTGGGACCAACGGCAGCAACCAAGAGAAGAAAAAGACATCGGAGGTGGGCTACCGCCCACTCGGCGGCACTCGAAAGGCGCGCCAAGCGAAAAGTGCATGGAACCTTCGAGTGCGTTAAACAACGCTCGAAAAGGTTCGGGCTAAACGACCTTGAAGAATGGAATAGAAGATGAGTCGTTAGGAAAAGGACAACAAGGTTTACTGCGTACAATTAAGTTGCCACGATGAAAAGGTGCACTGAGTCATATCAGGCCTCCATAGTAGCAGCTACACAGAATCATGCAAAACAGAACAAAGCAAGCGGGAAAACATGTTGCAGCCGGGATCCTTAGAGAAGCCACACGATCGCTGGTCACTACACAAGCCTCCCCCCAGAAGGGTGGCGGTAGGCAACCTTCGATCATGCAACCGGAGGTATCGACGTGTGGGCCACCCCATTGTGGTTTCGTTCATGGCACTCCCGATGCCATGAGTACATACACAAAAAGACCTAAGACCACAAGGGGTCCCCCGTCCTTACGCTAGCGTGCGTCTAGCTAGGGGGTGGAAACTAACCCAATGTGTAAATAGTGTGAACTGCCGAGCTCAGTGTACAGACTGGTGAATGTGGCAGTGCAGCTGAGGAAGTTGCGTACTTCCGAGGTCGTCCAGTCATTACATGTCAGACTGTCGACGATGACCTGCGTTCGCATGAGTGATGACCGTGGTGTGGCGAGCCTCACACAAGGAGGAGACAGTCAAGAGCCACACCGGTGATGATGCGTGCTGAGGCCTAATGAATGCGTATGTAGGGCGCAGAGCGGAGGGCAGGTGGGATTTTCCCGAGTCGATTTGCTAGTTGGTTTACTCCACAACGATGCGGTCGAAGTGTGCCAGTTGGGTGCTGACAGAGACTCGACATAGGTAGCATCATTGTACCTCCTTCTAAGCCGCTAGGCTTCTACAATGTAAAAACCCTGAAAGGTGCAAAGTGCAAGGTGTACAAATGCAATCAGGATAAATTGTCTGTCGTAGGCTAGAAGATGGGAGCTTGAGAGGACTTCCGTTGAACGGTCTTCGGACGAGTTCTTCGGAGGTTCAGCAAACATGTTCAAGCGTTCCAAAATATCTGAAATGCAGACATACATAAGGGGAGCGAGCAGTCTGAAGGAAGTATGCAACTCACCCGGGAGAGAAGTCGAACATATACAATATTTCGAACGGTTTGTTGGTTTCCAAAGGGTTTTGCAATTTTTTTTGAACGTTGTGAAAAGAACGACCTTATATACCATAGTGACGTAGGTCAAGTGCTAG
>LOND01005856.1:0-10962 GCA_014220965.1 Paragonimus kellicotti
CGTTTGGAGTTTGACGGGATGTTTACTGTCTTCTCTCGAGGAGATCGGGAAGCCTGCGACAATCACAAGTGACTGTGGCTGATAGCACGCATCTGATAACGCAGTGCTGTCTAAGGTAAAGTCATTGATGCAGCTGTTAACACGGCTGTCCTGTAAAAACTTGGCCGAAGTATACACCCCGGTCTTGACAAGGATACGCGCTATCTGTGAGCTCTAACAAGGGCAAAACACGAGTCAATCACATTTTTTCGACAGTAGCCGGCTGAAAACCCTACACGGATGTGAAACCTACAAATAATTTTCGGTGGCTTTCTATGTATGCTGTTCAACTTCTTAATGTACTTGTCAGACAATTAACAAACAAATTCAGTAGAACCGGTTTTAACTGTCCTATACTATCCGGTTAACATGGATGCCAGCAGAAGTTTCGTGTTAATAGGAAAGATAAGCGTACAGTTTCTCCTGTTACAATTTAGTTATACCACAACCTGGACGTTCTCATTTGGTTCCTTCGTTTAGTTGTTCACGATAAGAAAGTAAACAATCAGAACCTGAAATGCAATCTGGAGATCTGTTTTGATCAGCAACCAGCATGTAACAAATTTCAGCGGAGGCGACGCCTCAAGTTATTTCGAACCACTCCACTTAACTAGTTAGCTTGTACTGATTGCAAGCGTGCACTAATCTCAGAGATTACCCGTATAACTAAGGACATATAACACATTAAACACACTCTTAGCCTTAGCAGACCAAGCTGGCGTTCGACCTGACATGCCGAATAAAAAATCTAATGTAATGAAGGAAAACAAACATCATTCCTGCAGAAAATACAAAAACACCGTGGTGCAATCAACCAAAAGACTGAATTACTCACGTCGTAAATCAGGTCACTGAGGACAGCGAGTTACCGTAAGGCGAGAATTTGATGTCCGTCTTGGTTAATATGCAGCTGCGAACAAAAGGACAAATTATGATGGTCTACGCCATTCTATCAAACGTTTATAAGATTGAACAAAGCAGTTAGAATACGAAAACTGGTAGATGCAAGCATTTCGTATTGACTCGTCAGTACCAAATTTACAATAACATGGATGGTTTTTTTATAGCAAACAATTCAGGGGGTTGATAATCAATAAGCGGATTAGGATAGGTTACCAAGCCCTGGGAAGGGTCAGGTTCACGAACGGCTGTTTCTGAACATAGAGAGCTGGCTTGAGGCGATTGATTGCGACCACTTCAGCAAACCTCAGGAATCTTGAATTGGAATGACGTAACAGGATTCTGAATGCACAAGCTGGATCGATAGCGTGACCAGTGGTCAAAACGTGTCTAGCGACTGATGAAAATTGATTTGGCCGTTCGTTCAATCTTTGCAGTGGTATATTCACACTGTTGAATGGCAGGTGTATGTTGACAAAGCGTTTATGGCGCTGAACTTAATCGATACATTTGACTTTGACAACTGCATGTCGGACATCGTTATTCATTAGATGAATAGCTCTTACTTAGCGCATTGTTCACATTAAATGACGTATCGCTACTAGATTGAATAATTTCATCTGTGCCTATGAATGAGATGACACATTCTATATTGGCAACCATTACTGGGATTGAACGAGCATTCGCGACTCAAAGCAACAAATTAAATGTGGGCTGTACCGATGGATAAAGATAGATAGTGGGCTAATATATTATACTGGAATACTTATTAACTGATATTTCCATGAGAAATTTTGAACGAAAAACGCTTCAAACTACTGTTGGCCTGTTTATTCACTACTGATAATACATAGGTAACATACACATCATTATCACTTTTGATGTCAACATGTGTGCATAGTAAAACGTGCGACGAAGCGTGCTCATCAACTTAGTATCTTCACACACAAGGGGAAGGTCGGAAACTAAGCCTTTTGTTTTCATTGACGAACTTATGTTGTTCTGCACAAAATACAGAAAAAGAATACATGAGTAGGTAAGCACATCAACTTCCACGGTTTCGTGCCTTTCAGGCAGAAGGGGAATCTCACATATCGTTTGATAAACGGAACACACAAAATCGAATCAAGAGACGTGCTATGCAATGCGACTCGATTAACAAAGAACAGGTACAGTGATAATCGCTGGCCAGTGAGCTTTAATTTACGGAACCTAATCAGAAAGCTGTTGAAACTGGCCGAGCAACAGGCACGATAAAATCCAATGATTATCTGAGTGTCATTTAAGTGTGACAGCTTTGTATCACAATTTTCAAGTTACATAAGCCAGTGAATTGGCAGAACCAATGCCACAGCCGAACTCCGTAATCACTACACAACATACCAAATTGTATAATAAAGACAGATTATCTCTTCAGAACTCATCTAGGTGTATCAGCTCTCACAATTGTTCGTGTGAGGTGGATTATGTCGATCGAGCCTTACGACAATTGTAATAATTAATCCAGAGCTAACGGTTGGTGGCATCCGAAAAGGATCAGTCTGTCACAGTGACCGAAGTCAAAGGACGCCTGCGCTTCAAACCACTGGATCAGTGACTGATCTGTGTAGTTCAGTCAGTTCAGTTCGTGCGGTAACAAAATAACCAGGCCGTCAGCCATTGGTTGACCAGCGACAGGTTTTGTATCCGGTAGATGTATAACTCTGTCGCCTTTCGATGTAATTATGCTGGCAAGACACGAAGATATTGAGAACATACATCGGTTTAAACGTCCTATTTTTGTCGATTCGTGAGTTCGTCTTCAGAGTAGTTCCAGGTAATTCACATATAAGTAGGGGATGGAGACGTCAATCAGACGTACAGTTCAGCCGGCCTCAGTTAATCTGACTGTTCAATGTAACTCGTGTAACCGCTAACCACAGCTCTCGACTGTCCGTTTCAAGAAGCCGGAGTAACTCTGTAGCATGAACCGCCTGTTGGTAACAAAACTCAACTATATCACGTCACCTCTTCGTCAGTTTCAAGTAACAATCTGACAAAGGTGGCTTAGTACCTGAAACGATGGTAGGTGATCCATTCTGCATGAGTCACAAGGCTACAAAGTTCAGAGTTTCATACTGGGCCCACATGTATACGTCCTATGACGTGTTGGTTGATTGCGGCGACTACCTTAGCGTAATGACGTCAGCCTCATGTTCTTGTAAAATAGGCATTTGGTTTCATGTCAGTCGTTAACTCTGTGCTTTCACAAACTCACTGACTAGTGTACTGAGGACGGCTACCACTCACGATACTAAGTAGTCAGGCAGGAGCATGCATTCAGGACATTGAAGTAACAGGGAGAAAATTTAAGAAGAAACACTGGAGTAATCTTTGGCATTAGATGGTGTTTCTCTCCTTATATTAACTGTGCATCTGCAACCGTAACAACCGGGACCTCTTTAGATCACTACTACATGCCAATGAGTGAGTTTGTTTGTTCTGGTGTTAAAGCATATACCCCGTGTTGATTTTCCGAATAAACAATCCCTGCGTCATCCGCACTCTTGGCTCACAACACTAGGTTCGAGCTGTCTTATGTTTGAAACTAAAGCTAAATGCTATCCACCCACTTATTTATCTTGTTCATTTGATCACTGTAAACGGAATTATTGAACTTGATGAATGGAATAGGCTTTGTGGCGCAGGTTGCATGAACTCGTTGAGATTAGCGATTGCTTTACTGTGGTTCATGCAACTTATGTGCTGTACAAAATTAACGCAAGAAAGCTGTTTACACTGATGTTCTGTCTTGAGGCTGCATTATTTAATATCTCAATGCATTTTATTGCTCTGAAGGTCGTCGCTATCTGTCATTTTATCCTTTATGTCCGTCAAACCTTCCTGCTCTCTCACCTAGGTCAATTGACTTTGTTTTCCACGTGGAACCTGATCTGCGTGTGCTTTGATGCGATTTTCCAACCCTTGACATTAATAACACAAGTGCTGTAATTGATGACATCTCCGCTAATGCATGGTGAACCAACTCGTGAATGAAACCAGCGCACGGGAAAATTCGGGACGCCTTACAGTGTCGAGGAGTGACGTGATTTAAGTGAAATTTTGACGTTGAAGCCAATTTTGTTTGTTTCCTGTCATTTTAATACACAAAATAGAGCCGCCCTCAGATCCTGCGAACGAAGCGCACGCCTGAAAACTTCATGCTGTACCATATGTTAGCGGCAATATGATGAGTTTCTCACACTACTATTTTTTATTACAAAGTGGTAGGCTACGCATATATTGGTTGACACAACGACACAAAACACCTGACATTAGTGTCATCCAAGCTTTCGGTGACTGTGGTCTGTTCAGTTTTGATTATTTTGTTTTACCGAGCTCAGTGACTTTCCAACATCGACAGTTCCATGATTCAATGTACAGTGATCGACGTGCTGTACAGTCTACTCTGGTTCTTAACAATTGTGGATCGAATGCCAAAATCTCAAAATATTCCACTGTTATTTACGTTTTAGGGTTAGATGACCTCCCAAGTTTGTGTAGCCAATAGTCTGGGTGGTAAATCCTGCAACCAGTAATGAACTTTCGTCATTTCGCAACTATTTCTGGGCTACTTGTCACACCATTCATTGGTATGTATAAGCCATAGGTTATTTATCATTGTAAAAGTTACGTGGTGATACGATAATATACTGCAGGTAGAATGGGAAACCTGTTAGCTTGAAAGAGTGAATTATGAAGTGGCAGGACGTGTGGGATGTTTATCTTTATGACGCATTTTGCCACCTGTTTTAAGAAATTCTCAGTGTTTCGTAATTGTACTATTTCACGTTACTGATGAGTAGTCGGGGATTTGGTTAATTTCAAGTTGAACATCACCCACAATTGATCGCAGCTGTCGCATTCCCATAGACTTTCCAGTCGGCCCCTTTCGAAAAGAAGCACTAGACTCGAGTTTCGCTCTCATTAGAGCTCGTCAGTAGTGCATATCCTTGCCACTGCCGGGACTAGAACTCCGGCCATTCTTTTCATGAGGCAACCGTGTTTACCACTGCGCCATTGACCTCACATTAGGCACGACCGAATTATCATATGTGAACGCTCAACCACTTTCGCGGGGTTATCGACTGGAGTTACACACAGTAGCTGTGTCTGCTATCGAGACGATCGGGCAACCTGAACATAGCAACAGCAACCGAACGGACCAACCGAAATGGTTCCAACCTTATACGCAATAATTAATCCGTCAGTTTCATGTCAAAGAGAATGATTTCGCCGGCGTCTTCTATGCACGCAAATCTGGCCGACATCTGATTAGCATTGTTCCGTGTTACAATTACGTAACAACCTATTGAACGGTTTGTACGGGTGTACAATATGACTGGTTTCCAGATTATGTTTAGCGATCGACACGTCCGGGGTCTTCGAATGTGTTAAAGTACTCTTTCGGATATTGTAGCTGCCACCCATTTAGGAACATGCACAGCCATGCTCTAACACAATCACCAATCCGTTCTGCCAATGAGGACGTTCAAGTAACTGCAAAGGAACTGTTATATTACGTGGGTGACAGATTGCTTATTCGAGTGTGTGGCATCCCTATGAAGCAACAACCCCTTGGTGTTTGACAGAAAGGGCAGTTGAACAGCTGGATACGTGGGGTAAATGGTCAGTATCAGTTTGTAACCTACGGGTTTGGTAAAAAGATTACCTTTGAAATGGATCTGCTAAAATATATTCTATTCTCTGCATTCAGTCTGCTATTTCTGGCGTCTCCTCTTTACTGCGGACATTCCGGACGTCCTTCCGATAGCCGTCAATCACAGCATTTTTTTACTGAACCCTTCTTCTTACTCCACTCGATCCGCTTTATACATCTTTCTGACCTCTGTGGAATAAGGTTCTCGATGAATCCCGTATGTAGGTAATTGTTGCCAATGCAGAGAACTGTAAATAGTGGCCACTCAATTTAAACTTACAATAAGCACACCGTTGAAACGTTCCACCCAGGTATCGAGTAATAACTGCACGTAAGAATGGCAACCAGTTGTTGTCCTCCATCCCATAAGATGCAAGAGATCCGGGTGAATGGAGTTCAGGATACTGTAAAATAAAGTAAAAGAACATGCATAATTGAGAATTCAAATGTTATCTACACAACGTTTACGTGACAAGACTATGAAATATCCTTTAATGAAATCGCTTTTCCAGGTAATCCCTTGAATACATCTATCAGTACATGACCCAATGAAATACCAACAAATATACTATCAATTTATCCAGAATTCATACCTTCAATTTTGAGCGGACTACTTTTTGTACATACGAAAATGAACTTCTTAAGAAAATTCAGTGGGATACACAAGCTTAAATTCTGACCGGGAATATGTTCACAGAAACAATCAACAGTCTCATCTCACGGTACATAGGAAAATGAGGGGGTGAACGTCAACCGAATACATCATTTGTGGACTTACTGAAGTGTTCTCAAAAGTGGCTGCCGACTCGAAAGGGCTGCAAACACTTTGGGTAGATAACGATCTACCAATCGCTGTAAGGTTTCCTACCAACCAGCCAGTAAGTTTGTAGGATACCGAATCGCCCATGAATAACGTCGGCTGTGACGAGTTGTCTACCTTGTAGGACACACACTTGGTGTCTGAGTGCCTGCTGGTTTTGGGACGTTGTAAGTAGCAGTGGTATGAAATTGGAGTTTCCGTATGTCAGAAGAAAAATCACATCCCTCTCAGATACACATTTCGACTTCTTCTTTATGGCGATATCAGAACCTTTGTCTGGCTCGACGGGACTAGATCAACCGTTTCTTTGGGCTCCTTGATAGTCTTGCAGTGTTCAACAACCAAAAATGCTGATATGCTGGGGTGGATTGAAACTCGTGTGATATGAACCATTCAAATAGCTACTTCCAGAAAAGAAAATCTTTGCAAATTGGTAAATCTCGTGCCTATTACTGTTGCTCGTCGAACTAAAGTTTTTGGAAGCAATCTAGTTATCTACCCTATGAAGATGGGCGAAAGCTTCGGAGGTATTCTCATTTATTTGTTGACTTGAGTGGTGAATGTAATATGTTATGATCTCTAAATTTTACCCTGATGTTGAAAGCGAGCACAAGGTCACTCGAAAATTTACACCAGTGAATTGTGTGAACAGTGCACTGACTGGAGCAAACATTTTCTTGGGGTGACGAAACAATGTCAGAATATAGTCTACAGCGGATAGGGCTGTAGCGCTTGACAAAAGAAGGGAGGAACCATATACAGTGGTAAGGATTTATTGATTAAAGAAGACTCAAAGTAACGGGAAATCGATGGATTCTCAAAATCGGTGTTTCTTCTGCGCACTTTCCATCATCGAGCATTGTGTGAGCGACACGTGATGAAAAATATTGCTTTAGCAACTGATATTGTTCCACCTCACGGATGTGATTATCGCCAATTCGGTGACTTTCGAAAAGTACTTGAGTTTAAGTTGTTTGTTCTTCCCTATTACGTCATAGCACGTTGGTTTACTTGTGGCATTGCTTTACACAGTTAGTGTAGCTGATAAGGAAATGGATTTACCTCCTAACTAATAAAGTCAATCTTACCTATTTTCATCGTGTTCTGCTTGGTTTTGAAAGTTAGATTTTTTCGCAGGCTGACTTTCAACAGAAATTTTAGGGTGATGGAAATTTCCGTTGTGATCCATTCGTGCACATCAGAGAATTTGTAACCAAACCAACGATGCTTAAGTGCTGGGTGAAAATTCACGCTTGGCTCACGTCTAGTGGTGTGAAATAATTCATGAAGAAAGACAAACAGAGTGACATTAGTTGTAACCATGTCTTATACCGTGTCAAAAACAATTTGCGAAGTGATTTCATGACTTTGATGCAAAAACAGACCAGATTAAACCAGTTTTAGATCCCCTTGACCCCACGGTCAAAACTATCTCACTTCATTTTAATATGAGGATCAGTGACTTCAACTCAGGTGATACGTCTAGAGACAACTGCGATGACAAACGTACAACCCAGTTTTGGACATGTCATCACTTGAATAGTTTCCAAATCCGATATCAGTAGATTCGAAATAAGGCGAAGGAGTATCATGCCCGATGATGAAAGCTTGCGGTTTAACTTGAAATTTTCCCCAAGTCCTCAACTAGAACAGAAACTGAAAAGCTCACGCTTTCCAGATACTCTTGTCATGAAGTTTCGTGTGTGTTGAGCGCCAAAAGATAAAAATGTCAGTATGTCAATTTACTACATGCGATCCGCCTTTTTTTCTCATTTAAGTCGTTAGATTGAGATAAACTCTAGATAGTCAAGACTGAATTCAAACATATGCCTCAGTTGGGCATAAGCTGACATTCAGACAGCTCGTGGGCATAGTAAATGCACACGGTATGAAGGAAGTTCCCCAACGAGTAAAAACCATTTGGTGAATACTTTGTTACTCAAAAACCCCACATTCCAGAAGTGATAACCTATACCGCACATCCAAGAATTCCTCCCGAAAAATTGGTGGTACCGTTATCTCGAAATTAGACCTGATACGATTTTAATGTCACATCCCAGTTGCAGAATAGAACAACTCAGAGACAGTCATTACAAAAACATTCGGACGTTTTGCGCTCACAGCAATGCTCTTTGGGTTCCGTAAAGTGGCTCAAACGTTTTAGCGCTTCATGGATTAACTATTACGAGGAGTCCAGATTGCGTACGTTCACGGTGATGATGTTTAAACCGCTAGAAGCTCGAAAGAAAAACACTTGTCTCACCCTCGCGCCGTTTTCCACCGTTTTGTGCAGTGTGATATAAAGGTGAACACCGACGAGTGTGTCGTCTGGATTAGTTCATTGAATTTTTTCAGTCATCACATTGATCAAACCAACAACCTTCTTCTGTCAAAAAAGCTGAGTCCATTTTGACATTTCCGACGCTAGTCACAGTGATCAAACTTAGATGCAACCTTGACGTACTCAGCCGCTATGAGTGATTCACCCTTCACTGCGCAGGCATTTTAGAATCTTTAACGGATTAGGTCGACCCGAACAGTAGATATGTAGAACTCTCACCAAAAGCTGAAGTGTGTTTTCAACAACGAAAAATGTCTCAGGTTGCCCCATCAACTCCAGTTTTATTGCTTATGACCCCAATGCTCGTTTCTTTCACATCACTGACGCATCGAATGCAGCCGTCTTTTCAATTCTAGAGAAATCCATCAACCGCGAACATCAACTTTTAGCCTACTTTTAAGCGAAACTCCCTCCAGCAAAAAGTACATAATTTTTGAATGTAGATTGCCGGCTATTTATCTGACAATTCGCCACTACCGAAGTCATTTGGAAAGTTAACACGTTGTCGTTCAGACAGATCACAGACTTGTAATATTCGTTCTTCAGGCCAGACTCGGCTGGTACTCTCTTTGAAAAATCAGATACTTGGTTTATTTCTCTGACTTTATCACAGACACCCAACACACATGGCGACACCAGTCTCGCAGCTGATAAGTTGTCACACTTACGTTAACATAGTCTAGTCACAAAAATCTTCTGAGTCTGCTAAAATGAGTAGCGCAGTGAAGAAATGGAGAAGGCCTCCAAGGTTAAGTCCTTAATATTGCCTACATTCCTTTCGTTGATACAAGCTAACAATATCCTGTGTGACACCTCAACTGGTACACCTTGACCATTTGTCGCTCGTTCTTATCAAAGTGTTGTTTTTGACTTTTTCGCCGCCAGTACCTTACCCTAGTAAGCACAGCACAGTGAAGTTGATTTCACAACGTTTCGTTTGGCTTTTCGTGGGCAAAGTAGTTGGCCTTTGGTTTCAGTGTCAAAGAAGCAAGGTGCGCAGGCATTCTGTCACTACATCCTGCACATTCTTCCGGTCCGATGCCTGGCCTCCTACTGTCCATCTACATACTGCTGAACCAACTACCATCCTTTAAAAATTTATTTATTCGCTTACTGCAGTCGACCGCTTCATCCGTTAGCTCACATATTTAACGTTTCTGCAGCGGTAGTTTCCAAAACTTTCTTGGAATGCACCATACGTTTACATAATTCAAGGCAGGTCTAGATTTTGGCCGCTTCTGGAATTATTTTCCTCCAGCATGCATATTATCGACTGGAACACTCACCTTGCGGTTTCTATCTTTCAACTAAAAACACCTACAGAGAACGATTTCAGATGGAAAATGGGATTAGCAAACAATTCAGGTGAAACTTTGCAAGCCGTAGAAAAGAGCGATTTTGAGGAGTGTTTGAATACCGCTGACCGGTGCATCGAAACCTGCGCTGAACTTGGTAGATGATATACGAAATTTAACTGAAACTGACAAAAATAAAAATTGCAAAATAACAACTTTAGGTCTGTTTTGCCTTCAACCACTGAACCTTGCGGGAATTACCTAGTTCCTTACGTAATTAACTTTTGAAAGAGTTAGTCACACATCCAAGTACCGTCGGATATTAACATCATTTTCGTTAAAATCGTGGATATTGGGATGCTGATCCGTGGGTTCATACGACAGCACTTCACTTCTATTACGCCTACAGTGGTCTTTAGGAACACAACGGGATGCTGCTTTATCTTTTGTCATCAATGTCGATCGCAACTTGTTATTCGCAAATGACCAGTTATGCTACCCATTTATATCCAGCGTTATTTTGAAAAAGTTATTTGTCTAGATATTACCAAGTACAACATACACGTATGTTCAAAATCGATAAAGGATGTGTTTCCGTGGTAATCATAATGGTTGAAACTCTTCGTCATCGTACTGTTACAGTTAGAATTACTCCCTCTTGAACCGATCTTCTGACATGACCTCTACTCTTTCAGAAGTCTGACCTAACTGCGGTTTCGGTTCCATCCGGCAAAACAACAAAAATTTTATTTTGACAGAAGTTATTCATGGAGTCTTAAAACCGGCTTCGTTTTGGTGAAATCATAGTCTAGGATGGCATGCATTATGTTTAGGCAATTTTGACGCAACTATGAGCTCCATTTTATAA